>CM076578.1:667813767-668117686 GCA_034641835.2 Pinus albicaulis | reverse complement strand
TCGTGCAATAACCAGGGTACGGTGCGGTGTTAAAAGAATCTTCGTCATCGATCTAATTTGCAGATCGACGGCCCACACTCCATCACCTCGACCCCCTCATCCACAATGACAGCCGATGATCCCTTCACCACTTCACCGCCCACGTGGCACATTTTAATTGGGGCGGGTTTCCATGGTTTCTCTGCACAGTCAGCAAATCTGAACCCGGGAATTTTATTCGACATGGTTTAATTAAAGGTTTGATGTCTGGGCATGTTTTATAGGTTTTATTGGCACCTGTTCTTTGTCGTTGATCACATCGGCCGATATCAACCGACGGCCCACGTTTGTCCCGAACCCCGAACATGATTTTCGACCATTTTTTCGCCAAAACAAAGGTTTTAAACATTTTTTCCATTTTTATTTTATTTTTTTCGAATTGTTAGTCATCAGTATTTTTCACTTGTTAGTGATGACTAGATCCATAGCTGAGTTTTCTAGAAGCTAAATTCCATATGTCATATCTGTCATCTAGAAAACCCTCATAAAACTTTTTTCGCCCTCCTACTTTTCAGCCTGCCCATGTCAAAGTCAAAACTCATTATCACTATCCTATCTAGCTTCAGCCCTACTGGTCTGCCCATCAGCTCTGAAAGGCAAATCCAAGTCTGTTTCAGAAGTCTCCCCTATGTTAGGAAGTGGCGCTTTAAGGCATTTTACCCTTGGCAACCATCAAAAAGCCAAAAACCTCCATCTGCTACAGACCATTCGTAACAGACCTCCCACTCTACAAATCAAGTTGATCACAGCTCTAAGTCACGCCACTTACACACCCTAGGTCTCAGCACTGCATAAACCACAGTCTCAAGCTGATTATTAGGTGTTTCACAGTGTTTTATGGATTCTACAAAGGCAGGAAATATAACATCATCTCAGAAGAAATTGCTTGAATCTACATTTAGAAGAACAGCTGCTTCTAAATGTAACATGAGCCTGAGATATATCTGCAAAACAAAGAGTCACTCATCAAGACCTTGCAGCTTCCTTCCAACATGAAAATCACAGTAAGAGAAAGACACCACTGTCACAGCAGACTGGTAAATTGTCATGGCCAAGAACCTCCTTCATTTACAAGCAGAGGGTTAGGGCGCCTCCTTCATCTACAAGCAGAGGGCGCTGGCCAATATTGACTTTAAGGATTGCAAAAACCCAGGTTTTCTTTTTACTGAATAGTGAAACAATGACTCTAAGTTTTCTGAGTGTAAGTGATGATCATAACAGGGCTAGAGTCTGAAGTATGCAAGTTAAAGGGAAAACAGAGTTCTGATTTTGTAAAGGAAGTCATTTGAAGTTTTCAAATCATATGAATTGTTAAACCTTAGAGAGGCATACCATTAGTAAAAACAATTCTAATCATAAGCAGCCTGTTGTTCCACAAGACCAAATTGAAGAGATGCTGACAAATCATGTCATTACACAGGCAGAAGAAAAGGTGTTTGTTTTTCAAAGGGTACTGACCTCCATAGTCACAGAGACTATCTTTCAAATAATTTTTCATAAGTTGACCAAAGCAAATGGTGACATTTTAGTTCCCCTCAGCAAAGAGCAGTAAAGTGAGACAGTGACACCTTGACTAGGGTTTTTCTGAAGCACAGTAGTGATTGCAAGCAGAGGTGCCAGTATTAATGTTTTTCAAGTTTGTTTGCTTACCATCACATCCGAGAAAAATCCTTGTCAGGCAGGCTTATCAAACAATCTTCAGATACTTTGCCAAGTGAAGGGCCTCCTTCATTCATGAGCAGATGGCCAAGGCATTGATTGTTTTTAAAAGACTGATTGGTCAAAGATGCAGTGGAAAGAGACAAAGAAGGAAAGCAAAAGTCATTACACAGGTAACAGATGGTGTTTATGTTTCAAAATGTATTGGTTTTCCTACTCATAGGGAAAATGTCTTTCAAACTATACATCATAGTAGACAGGAGACAATTTGAATATGCATGCCATTGTTACAAAAAGGGGCAGTTTCCTTAGGAGAAGGGGTCAAACAACACCTCAATGTCACATCCCAAGAAGTCTAAAGGAGTTCCTTTCAAGTAAACAGATAAAGATAGTATGAATGGGTGCAACTAAAATATGGCGCTTACAATCCAAGGAGGAGCTTATAAATCACCTGGAAGCAGAAATTATCAAACAAGTTGGAAGAAGACAGACCATCTCCTGTTAAATAACAAAACAGCTCTCAATGCTCTTTGACATATCTTGAATGGTTTTTCCTTGTTAAAATATCACCAAAAGGGTCAGGCAGTGGACAGATTTGAGCCTTGGTATGGTTCTATTACAACAAGAAAGATCACTGCACTAGTAAAAGGAAATGATAACTATGTTTCAAAGGGCCCTGGTTTTCCTGCTTCATAAGTTTCTCCTTTCGGATATACATCACAAATGATGGGAGGCAATTCAAGATTAGTTCCCAAAAGACATTGCAAATAGGTATACAAGTTTATGAATAACCAAGAAAGTCATTTGACATACTATCAGGGTTTGGGAGTTTTGAAACAAATACAGCTTTCTCATTTTTCAAAAAGACAGAGATATCATAAATGATATAAGCAATAAAGTATTTTGAAAAGAGGCGCTTTTCTTAATTCGAAGAGCCATGACTAAATCCAAAGAAAGTCTGCTCCTATAACAAAGTCAAAGATACCTTGCTGGTATATTTTGAGCAGAGGAAAGGTGTTAGAAGAAGCGCCCTTGAGTATAGACAAAGGATGAAAGAGTTTAAGTGAATTCCACTGAAGTAGTGTACCCACAGTCAAAAAGAGGCTCAAATATCTCATCTCAACAAATACCAAGGGATAGTAAAATTTGCATGGTTGTTGAATCATAATACCTCTGCCACAGTAAAATTAGGGTTAAGGAGCGCCCGGGCAGTTTGTTTCAAAATGATTTTCTGACCAAAAAGAGATGATATTTACAAAAGTGAGAGAGGTTTTTGTCCCTCATAGGTTCAAAAATAAAAACCTCCTTCCGTTTCTACACAGGTATCATGGTTTGTGAGAAACGTGAAAAATTCAAATGTCACGGGAGAATTTCTGCACCAGGATTCATCATTTTGACCAGTGATGGGACAGTCAGATTTTGAACAACAAAATTGACTCCAAATGAAAAATTCAAGTTTTTATGGAAAATATACTTCCATAGCTTTCCGATGAGCCATCTCAGGCCAAATTCTGACAAAAGGAAGGCATCCAAAAGTAGCCTGCAATCAACGCTATGTTTTTCTGCACCAGCATACACCATTTTCGACCAGTGATGGGACAGTCAGTTTTTGAAGGATCAAATGGACACCAAATGAAAAAATTCAAGTTCTTCTGGAAAGTAGACTTCCACATCTTTCCAACGAGCCATCTCGCGCCCAATTACGACACTGGGAAGGCATTCAAAAATGGCCTACAAACAGCTCGATGCATTTCTGCACCAGGATTCACCAGTTTTGACCAGTGTTGCGAAAATAAATTTTTGAAGAATCAAATGGACACCAAATGAAAAAATTCAAGTTTTTCTGGAAAGTAGACTTCCACATCTTTCCAACGATCCATCTCACGCCCAATTCCGACATCGGGAAGGCCTTAAACATGGACTGAAAACTTGCGCGACGCTCCTGGAAAAGTGCGCGACGCGCCTGTGCACAAAATTTACAAAGGAATGCACTGCTGCACGACGCGCCTGTAGCAGCGCGCGGCACTCCTGTAGCATTGGTCAAAATTCACTCAAAAACCTTAAAAAAATCTTTCCATAGCTGCTCAAACTCTCGGGAAAAGCCTGCCATCGTGTTTCAAAGGTACTCTATACGCCTCCCTTGATATTTTCAAAGTTGTTAAGTGGTGGAAAGGAGTTGAAAGTCATGGTTTGAAATCACAGTTCCGAGTTGTTCTAAGGAAAAGTGCCTTTGTTTAAAACTCCAGGCTGTAGTAGTTCTGTTTGTCCAGCACTAACATTGATAAAAGGAATATTTTTTGATGGGTGGCAAAGGACCAAATTAAACTCTCCAAACAGTTTTTGAAATAATGCAGAACAACGTCCAAAAAGGAGAAACTGTGGATTTATTTTCAAGTAGCGGTTGTCATGATATAAATGTTTTTGTCAAACCAGAAGATCTCTCTGTTTGATAAAAAGAAGCAAAACAACAGTGCTTTCTCCTTTACTTCCTAAGACAACTTTAGTATGTGAAATTGAAAGTCACCATTGGGAGGTATTGTCAAATTTGGGTAAGGAATATTGGATACCATGGCAGTGTTTTGGTTCAAAGAAAGTTATCACTGTTTGACTCCTACAGGATTGTTTGAGCTCACACCAAACACAAGGGGCTTGATAACCATACCTATTACACAGTGACCTTTGATTGTGTATACACTTGTTTAACTGTGTAATGGTGTTTAATATACTTGTTGAGAGGCAGAGACAGAAAGGGAGCAGTGTTTTGATTTAATAAGATTGTGGTGTTTTGCCTTTGTCAGAATGCAAGGCTGTCTTATTATCTAAAAAACTCCAACAGGCAGGGTACCCCTACCACAAAACACAGAAAAGGTCACTTGGACTGTGTTTCCTTACTAACTGTGTTTTTAACTAATTTGTATTGTTAAGGGACATACAAGGGGACAGAGTAGTATTTACAAAGGAGCAGAGGCCTAACACCAAAGCAAACATGTTGCACAGTTTGGGACAAATTTACATTGATCAAACAATGATTGAAAAGGAACAGTATGGCTGCCAAAACAGGAGAGCAACATGAAAATGATTAACAAAGCCAGGGCAATATTTTGTTTGAAAGGAATTTTGTTGGTGTTCGACTGCTACAGCGCTTTGTGCTCACAAAAAACATCATAAACTCTATCCTCCTATCCTATTACAAGTGACTTTAGATTGTATAGATGTTTTTGTGACTGACTGTCTTCATATTGTGGAATCTGTTGGTGAAGTAGCCTACAGGGAAAGGAGAATGTGTTGAACTAAAAACTGTGTGTTCTTACCTTTTCCTAAATCAAAGAACAAAGGTGTTTTATTCCTCAAGATACCAAAAGGCAAAATTAACCCTTTAAAACCACAGAAGGGACAGTTTTTCACTAAGTTTTCCACTTGACTGTTTTTTGTTCTTTGAGTTTATTTTGATAAGTGGATGTCCATATAGAGCAAAGGTTTTTCTACAAAGCCAAAGGTGTTACATTGACAAGAGGTCCTAGTTATTTTGAAAAGAGAAGACTATTGCAGGCTTGGTTGAACTTTTGGAGCATTTTTACTCTGTCACCTTGTTCAGAACTGTGACATTGACTGTCTAATTGCACTAAGGGTTGATAGCATAAAACATAAGTGTGTTGAGTAATAGGCACACTAGGAAAGGCAGGGTTGTAATGATTTGAAAGTCTACCTTGGGACAAAGATATAAATGTGTTGTTGACCTCTAAACTTCACAAGAACAAGGTGATTTCTTGACACTTTGCACAGACAATTCACCTAATTGTTGTCTCCTTTTCACTGTGTGGTCTCTTATTAAAAATTCTGCTGGCTGAGATACTTTAAAGGTGGAAAGGCCACTTTTTGAAAGAGCAAGGGTTTTGTATTGTGAGGAAACTTTTTGAAGTCATTCAAAGACAATTTTTCTCTATCTAAACAATGAATTGACATGGTTTGGTTCAAAGAAGGCATTCCAAAGACTTGGAAGTAGTTTGGTGTTTCAGGGACACATCTAGATCAAGATGCCCTTCTAGGAAAAACAACAGGAGCAGAATGACAGTGGTAAAGATGAGCAGCAGCTGGAAAAAGAGGAGAAGAATGATGAACAGCAGTAACTCAGTAGTGATAAACAGAAGTTTCAAGAAGCGCCCAGCACGGAAAGAGGATAAAAGCACATCAGCTCTTGACATTTTGGCCTCGGCTTCGGAACATGCTGCTATGGACTCCTGAGGGTCATGCGTGCCAATTTTGGGCCCATTTCGACAACTTTTTGTTTTTTGGCATTTTTTGGGTTTTTGGTCGAAAACTCATAATTTCGCCATTTCAGTTTGAGGATTTTTCAAGGGAGAAGGATGATACCAGTTGATGCCATAATTCTATGAGCAGGTCCCCAGTGATTTTCAGAGCATTTGGAGATCATTCGCCCTCTCACATTGGCGAAAAATGCTCACTTTTTTCACATTCTGCCCGTCATATCAGCAGTCTGCTATTTCCTGGATTTTTACACACATGTACAGATTTGGAGGACTTTCATGCATCAGATTGAGGTGATTTCAGTTGTGCCGGAAAGTAGACACAGAGAGATTTCTAACGGGCCATCATGAGCCCCGTTTCGACACCAGGAAGGCTTCCAAATGTTTCTGGCAAGTCAGGGGACCTTTTCCTGATATAAATTTGAAGTATTTTTGTAATTTTTGAACCTCAAAAATCTGCTTTTTCCAAATGTGCGTTTAGCTATTTTTGCACTTGGAAAATGTTGCAAAGTCAATATAATTTCCGTTTTTAGCATTTTTTAGATATTTTGTGAGATATTTTGTGCCTTGGGCTTTGCAAAGCCTCAAGGACAAGTTTAGATATTTTGATTAGGCCAATGGGATAGCTAGTTGCACCATGAGGTTTTCCTCACTTGAGCCTATTTATTCCACAAGGCTTCATTGTAAAACAAGGCTGAACTTGAGAGAAGAATCAATATATTGGTCATATGAGCTTTGAAGAACATACTTGTGTTATGATTTTGGACTACCTCTTGGATGCTTTTTGATGAATGATGAAGTATTGTTGATGGATTCCATGACATGGTAGAATGGTATAGTGTTTCTTGCTTTGTTGTTGTCTTCTAGTTTTCATTCATGATACATGCTTCTTGCTGCTATAGATCAGTAGAGATTAAGTTTGAGATATGCCCATGGAGGCACCTCAAAATTCCTGAATCTTCATAGCTTTATGTTTTCTTCTTTCTTAGTTATACTAAAGAATTCTTAACTGCTCTTTAGTAACTTAAGGTATTGTTGCTAGTTTTATTCATAAGTTCTATGTATGTTGAGTAGGATGTATGGTGTGCCCTGCCTACCTATGATTGTCCATAGTTTTGTCCATAAAAATATCTCTTTGACTGATTAGCTTATCATCTTGTTGAACCAAGGAGGCCTAGTCCCGATCTAGCCCTTTGCCTGAAACTATGAAAGCTTGTTTTTCAAAGTGCCCAATAACTTAAAGACTGTGTTTAGGTGTTCCGGCATAGTTTTATGAGTTGTTAGTCTGTCTTATGTGTTTTCCCCAAAGTCTGATAGCCATTTCCCGAAGTTAGAGAGTTATACTCCTCTATGCATGGCTGGAATGTTTGATTTTTATGTATTAATTAGCTCATAGTTACATTTAGCATGATTAATGGCTTGCTATAACATGTTTATGTCTGCTATTAACTAGTTACACTTGAAATCCCTTGTCTTTCACAAACTTGATGTCCATTTACTCCATTTTTCCCAAAGATCCTTTCTACCTTGAATCAAATCGGCCCTACAGCAGCCTTACATCATCATCTCATAGCTTCCTTGACCTTTTTGACCCCATAGCCCAGTTGATCTAACTTCTTGTTACCCATTTTATATCTTTGATCAGTTTTATCCCTCACAAACTTAAAAAACCAAAAATAAAAAAGCTCACTTCATAACTAGCCTAATATCAGAACACCATAAGCAAACACACCGATATCTTTTACACATATAGAGAGAGCCCTCTCTGAGTCCAGGAAGGCTAGGTCCTTGGGCTCCAAAGCTTGGTTTGATGTTACATCGTCATTTGGCTCACCAATCGGCCAAATCACGGGAACCCTAACATAATGGCGATCACGGTGGGACTTTGAGTTAGTGACAATCTAAGGACACCTTAGAACTCTAGAAGTCCCTTATTTTTAAGAATATTGTTTGATTGACTTATCCCACCGCTCACTAACATAATGGCGATCACGGTGGGACTTTGAGTTAGTGACAATCTAAGGACACCTTAGAACTCTAGAAGTCCCATATTTTTAAGAATATTGTTTGATTGACTTATCCCACCGCTCAGTAACATAATGGCGATCACGGTGGGACTTTGAGTCAAAACATCCTAGGTATCCCTTAGGAACTCTTAGATCTCAGTCAAACTTAGAAGAGTAGAATCTGGTTGTCTCACCATCCTAGCAAAATGATGACTCAGCTGTAGGACACTCTTCCAAACCTTAGGATTACATAAAAACTCAAAAAACCCAAAAAACTCCCTTAGATTGGTTTTTGTCAGTACTGGTGGTGGACCATACACATATACCTCAAAACAACTAAAAATCCACCTGGCGACTCCACTAACATCTAGTAGGCCTTACTATTTTATCAAACTCTAGGTTACTATCCGATAGACCTATCACATCGCTCACTAACATAGCGGGAGATGGTGGGACACTGAGTACATGATAGTCTAGCAAACTCTTATAGACTCTTTTGTCCTTTAAATACTTAAACAAGCAAGCAGTCCATAGACCCATTTTTAGAGTAAACTCTTTTTGTTTCCATCACCCTAGAAAAGTGTTGAAACAAGTCTAGGATACTTTAAACCATAGGTTGCACATAAACTCAGAAAATCCAAAAAACATTCCCAGATTAGTTACTGGTGGTGGACCATAGCTATCGTCACAAAAACAACTCAGTTCCACCTGGCGACTCCACTAATCCATCCCTTTTATTTTGACCATCCTTCACCTTAGTAGAACTTTAGAGAAACCACTCATTCAGAACATTCACCAATACCATTCTCTCTAAACTCTAGATCCAAAATCTGGCTTCACGAAGAATCAACACCAGATCCCATCCAGACCCAAATCCCCCTATCATAGTAGATGACCCAGAGAAGATTCTCTGGCAAGCTTCCGAAACTGATCATCTCGCTTCTAGTAGATCCATCCGTAAAACAAGATCAGTACCTAAACATCTCAGTATCCTACCAGGTTCGCCTTTTGAATTAGAGTCATCACAAACTCTTCCCAGAAGAAAATCATATAGTAAGATAAACTTTGATGATCTTGAACCCCTAAACCCACCACAGAGTCCTAGTAGAGAAGCTTCACCTACCACTCCTCCTGACTCCCAGCTTCTCTACCAGTTTGGCTCCTATCATCCCAGATCTGCTCAAAACCAGATCACTAGTCCAAGTTCATCCGCCACACCTGGTCAAACCGCCACTGTTCAAGCCACCTCATATCAGCCTACTAGTCCTCATCTTGTACACCATCCATTAGCTCCAGTCATGGCAGCTTGGTACGCACCTTTGGTGTTGCCACCGCCTTTGGCTCCTCTCCCGAATAAATATCAAGACAAAATCCCACACTTTACCGGAGAAGACACCACCACAGCTCAACAACATGTAAGTAGGATTAACGATGCTTTTGAATACATGGAAGTACACGACAAAACCGTCAGAATGAGAATATTCGCCCAAAGCCTGGGTGGAGAACCCAAAACATGGTTTAAAATATTGCCTCCAAATAGCATCCACAACATCCTAGAACTCTGCCAAGTCTTCACGAACAAGTGGGAAGTCCGAAGGAACCCTATTCAAATCCTGTCAGAATATAACAACTTAAAACGGGAAAATGGGGAAAGTGTCCAGGCAGACTGCACTAGGTTCAACAGTGTGTATAACGCCCTCCCACCTCATTTCAAACCCCCACTTGGTTTAGTCTTGGCGAAATTCCCCGAGGGTTTTGATCCAGACATGACATATCATCTGAGAGACAAGGATCCCCCTACCCTAGAGGAAATGCAACAAATAGCCATAAAAACAAAAGCCAACTTAGCAGAAAAAAGAGCCAGGACTAGATTAGAAGGAAAAGTCCCATATAGAGATAAGGTCTCCACTTCATCTCCTTCCCTAGATCCTATAATAGATGGTCTGATCAAATCCATGACAAAGATGTGGGAAAAAATGAGTGAAAAAGTGCCTCCTAGGGACAACCAACCAAACCCTCAAAACCGGAAACAAGGCTTTAGAAAAGATCAGTCTCAAAATAAACCAAGAGGAAATGATCAGCAGATCAGAACATCCTTCAGTGAGAATTATGTTGATGAAGAGAATAAGGATACCGCACCCATTGATGAAAATCATTGGAAACTCATAGGTTCTGATAACGAGAGTAAGGTTTACCTCACAGCAGAAGAGCAAGAGTTATGCTCCCCAAGTCAGGACGAAACCGACTATGAAGATCTCGAAGATCCTGCCATAGATTTTCAGAATTCCATTATAGAAGCTCATAGGCAGTATAACCTTAGAAGCAGAAAAAACCAAGACCACTCCAAGAAGAGTAGCCCTGACACTGCTAAAACCTCTGACACCATCCTTAAAAAAGCCATGGATAGCAACAAAATTATGGCTAAGAAAATTGACCAAAACAAAGATAAAGCTATTCAAACAAGTCTTAGCTCGGATACTCCTAGTACCTCCACAAAGACTCCCGAGGCGACTGTGTCAAACAAGATCTCAAACCAGAATCAACAAATTAAGAGCATAGAAAAGGTCATGTCCGAAAAAACTGAAACAAATCTGCCCAAGCTACAAACTCCTTTTATTTTCGAAGGGGAAGTTTCCGAAATAAAAATTACCATACCCCTTACTGAGCTAATAATTGTAGATAGGTATAGATCTCAAATTTTCAAAGTTTTTGACATAGGGAGTGAGGCAGATACTTTAAATCTAACTGAAAACAAACCCGAGCTCTTATTCGGCCCGAAAATAGAAGGTCAATACCAAGAAGGATCTGTTTCTCCTTCCTATGTGAGCCTGAACATACGGGACAAGATATTACATAATGCCATGTTAGATTCTGGTACCTCCCATAACCTCATGCCTAAAGCAGTCATGGAAAACATGGGACTAGAAGTAACTCAACCTCTGGTAACTCAAGCAGTCATGGAAAAAAATACTCCCATTTTTTCCACTCATTCCAATTTAGATTCTTTTATCTTATACAATGAAAGTGATATAAACAAGTAGATAATGTAAAAGGAAGAAGCTCTCGAACCATCAGAAATGCATTTTCCGTTATTAGATGCAGAAACTAATAACCAAAACTTCTCTGATCTTTCTCCTATTAATCCTGCATATCATAAGTCAGAAAATAGATTTGTAAATCAAGTTGAAGAAATGCAATATGATAGTCCAATGTGCATGGTTGATGACATTTCTTATTTTAATGATTCTCCAAGGTTTGATCAATATGTTGATGATTGTGATTTCCAAACATAAACTAACTTTGCAGAACACTCAACTTTTGATTTTTGGGAGGAAGCTCAGTTTCATAAACTTGAGAAAAGTGAGCAGCCATTACAGGTCATCTATGACACTGATGAGGAGAGCATTGAGAGTTTAGAAGTAAGTGAAGAGTCTCGGACTCTTTTCTCCACTTCATTTCAGTCCATCAGAGATAACAGTCACATAATTGGAAATCAATAGTTCTTTAGCTTTGATGATAAGGTTGAGGAAGATGGTGAAATTCTTGAGCATGTTGTAAATGAGAAGCCTTTTCCTGAAATGGTCGAAGAAATAATTTTGGACATGGAATCTTCCTTAACTCCAAATTTGCAGCCACCAAGTTCCATTGAGTTACAAATTGCAGATGAAGAAGGAGAGGTTGACAAACACATGAGAGTTGTCACACTGTCCTTTGAAGATAATTTGCTGTCAAAGTCTATCCCTACTCATCGACCTGATGACCTTCACACAGTTTTCAGCCCGCCCTATCAAAACACATCAGCTTGGATTGAAAAATACACTGCAATATATGATGAGTCTGACAGTTCCAGTGATCATGAGCAAGGGGAAGAGTTGCTTTACCGGGAGAGTCCCAAATATAGTCAAGTGGAAGAAAGAGTAGTCCTGAATGAAGCCTATATCTCAAATCCTCTAGATCAGGTACTATTCCAAGATCCATTTTTTGTTTTCCTTGAGAAGTATGAAAGAGTAATCCTGAATGAAGCCCATATCTCAAAACCCCTAGATAAGGTATTATTCCAAGATCTATTTGTTGTTTTCCTTGAGAAGTCTGAAAGAATAATCCTGAATGAAACCTATATCTCAAATCCTCTAGATCAGATATTATTCCAAGATCCATTTGTTGTTTTCCTTGAGAAGTCTGAAGGAGTAGTGGGTTCTATCATGAACAATTTGCTGCCTAGAATGGGGAAAAACTTACACACTACTGTCCGAAAACAAACCAAGTGGGAGTGGCCTTTTCATTATTTCTGCATCATAAAAGAACTAAACCAGAATGACCCATGTGAGCATCTATTTGATTGGTTGCATTGGAAAGAAGAGTTCACCAAGTGTATGTTATGTAAAGTTTAAGATAGAATAGATAAACAGCTGTAGAAAATAAGCTCAGTCTTGTGAGCACCTTTTTCATTTATAGTTTGTTTGAAGAAAAAGTAGAAAAAGAGGGCAGTTTCTAAAAAGTAGTAGTAAAGCCCCATGTTCCAAAAAAATAGTCCTTCGGAAAGCGAGCAAGTCTAAATCACATACTAGTGCTTGATATCTTGTTATTTCTCCCCAGCCCTAATGTACGTGCAGTATGTTTAAATTTATTCTTTGATAAGTTAGTGAGTGCAAAAGATAGTCAACATTGTGTAAGATTGACATCACGGAGGCTTAGATTAGGGAGAGATTACGGTTCCACATGCCTAAAATAGAACCAAAGAGAGAAGCGATGGATGAAAAACACATTGAGCATCTTAGCCCCGCTTGTCTAGTTTTCCTTTGTTGCAAAATAACATTTATGTGCAGCTTGTCTTTTATGTCGCAAATGCATGACAAATCAGACCGTCTAATCCTGATTTGATCATTTTAAATTTCATGTTTTAGATTAGAGAATAAAATCCTGTCAAACTGCTTAATCTTGACAGTTGATCTAAGCATAGGTAGAGTAATGAAGGAGTCCATCAGCTTAATCTGAACTCCCGGCAGATATAAGAGTAGAAATAGATAGGTTCATTTTGCAAAAAGAAAAATATACTTTGTCAAAAGGCTGCTAGTTCAAATGCGCCAAAGAGAAGAAAAAATGTTAGGAAAGATAGTGGGGTACGTAGAAGTATCATTGATGTTAACCATGCTGTCACTTTTCAGAAATAACATCAAAGAAGGGTGAATTTTTGCGCCAATGGATAAGGCACTAGTCTTCATAAGCCAAAAATCTGAATTCTGGACACCTCCTGATGAGGAGCTGCCCTCCCCAAATGGAGCCACTATTAGTCATCAGTATTTTTCACTTGTTAGTGATGACTAGATCCATAGCTGAGTTTTCTAGAAGCTGATTTCCATATGTCAATTTGTCATCTAGAAAACTCGCCCTCCTACTTTTTAGTCCGCCCATGTCAAAGTCAAAACTCATTATCACTATCCTATCTAGCTTCAGCCCTACTGGTCTGCCCATCAGCTTTTAAAAAGCAAATCTGTCATTTCAGAGTCTCCCCTATGTTAGGAAGTGGCGCTTTAAGACATTTCACCCTTGGCAATCCTCAAAAAGACAAAAAGCCTCCATCTGCAACAGACCTTCCATGACTGACCTCTTACTTTGCAAATGAAATTGACAAACAGCCCTAAGTCGCCCACTCATATCCCCTAGATCTCAGCACTGCATAAACCCCAATCTCAAGCTGACTATTAGGATTTTCACAGTGTTCTATGGTTTCTACAAAGGCAGGAAATATAACTTCATCTCGGGATTAAATGCTTGATCTACAGTTAGAGGAACAGCTGCTTCTAAATGTTTTATGAGCTTTGAGATGGCTGAAAACAAAAGTCACTCATCGGGACCTTGTTCTTTCCGGCATGAAAATCACGATGAAAAGTGCATGTCTCGGACGAATGGAAATTTGTCATGCCCGAGAACCTCCTTCATTTACAAAAGCGACCAGGTTAAGGCGCCTCCTTCATGTAAGCGAGAGGCGCGGGCCGGTATTGATTTAGAGGATTGCAAAGTCCGGGTTTGACAGGCCCAAAACAAATGGGGACTCCGAGTTTATATGAATGTGATAGTCCTTAACGGAATATAGTTGAAATATGCTAGCTCAAGGGAAAGTGGTTTGATAAAGAGAATCTTTAAAACACAAATCTATAAATTTTGAACTTTGAAAAGGCTTGTCCTTCGATAAACCTCCCAATCATAAGAAAC
The DNA here is from genome assembly GCA_034641835.2 of Pinus albicaulis. NCBI lineage: Eukaryota > Viridiplantae > Streptophyta > Pinopsida > Pinales > Pinaceae > Pinus > Pinus albicaulis. The sequence goes on along the minus strand of CM076578.1, from coordinate 668,103,504 downwards.
TGTTTGTCAGGATCAAGGCATCATAATGCTGTTAACAAATGCCATTACACAGGCAGAAAGAAAGTTTTTGGTTTCTCAAAAGACACTGACCTCCATAGTCACAGAAGCTATTTGTCAAGTAATCTGTCATGAGATGACCAAACCAAATGATGATATTCCAGTCACCCTTAGGCGATGTTTAGGAGGAGCAGTGTCCATGTGGCTAGGGCTTTACGAAATACGTGATGTACAGAAAAGATGCTAATATTGATGTTGTTCAAGTGGTTCACTTACCATCACATTCGGAGAAAGGTGTGTCAAACAAAGTTGTTAAAAAGCATGATTACCTTACGATGAGAGCCTCCTCCATATATGAGCAGATGGCCAAAGTCATTGCAGGTTGTTGAAAACTGATGGGTCTAAAAAGTGCAGAGAAAGGACACAAAGAAATTGAATAAAGGAGTCATTGCACAGGTAAGTGTTACTGTTTATGATGCAAAGGATTGTTTTCCCTCTTCAAAGATCCATCTGTCAGACTATACCTGCAGTAGGAAAAAGAAAATATTGAATATATGTGTGCCATTGATACCAAAAAGAAGACTTTTCCTTGAGGGAAAGGTTCAAGCAACAAAACAATATCACATGCCAAGGATCCAAAGAAGCGCTTTTCAAGAAATAGGTGTTCAAAGCTTTCAAATTTCTGGCGCATTATGAATGGCACTTCCTTGCTAAAAATCGCCAAGAGAGGAAAACAGTGAACATAGTTCAGTTATGAAATGGTTCTATTGACAAAAAGAGGTTAACACACTGATCAAAGAAAAATAATGAATGTGTATCAAAGAGCCCTGTTTTCATATTTTACAAGCTTGTCTTTTCAGATGGAGGAGTCAAATGGTATTCAAATCTTATGAATAGGCAGAAGAAGTTGGTTTTGATGAGTTGCCACTGTTTATATGTCTTAAAACAAACACAGTTGTCATCATTCCAAAGGGCAGACTTAGCACAAAGATACAGTATTAAATAAACAGTGGCAGAGATGTGGCATAATGAGTTGTCAAGCAGAGGATTATAGTAAAAAAATGCCCCTCTTTGGAGAACATTGCAGGTCATAAAGGATGCAGCCACTTGTACCTGTACCATTAAACACAGTGGCAAAAAATAGCCCCAAGATTATGGAGATTTTTTTTTTAGGGTCTAAAGGTTGGTGATGAAAGGTCCCCCAAAGAACAAAGCTGGAGGTTCTCCACCTTACACCTGTGCTAAGGTCCGTGATCTACATGTGGTCAAATGAATGGCAACTCTCCAAAGAAATTTTTGAACGTACCAAAGTTAAAAGAATCAAAGGTTTTTCAAAACAAAAACTCCGCAGAAAAAACCAAACCACAGTTCTATTTTACCTTTTAAAATAGAATGACCGTTGAGAGTGTTTTTTGAAAACGATATAAGGTTGAAGTGTGAGAGTGGCAATTCACTTTTAAAAAAAACTAGAGTCAAAATCTGGTCTCCCTAGCACCAAGGCAAGAAGTCTGGTCGAAAATTCAAAAGTTTACACTGAGAAAAAGCTGCGCGACGTGCAGGTTTTGGTAGCAGCGTGCAAGTAAATTTACTATGCCACGCCAGATTTCTGTTGTAATGACACCATACATTAGCGCGACAACGCTGTCTGAACGCCGTACTTGACCGATGCGACGGCGGAGCCACCCGCAGTGATTTCTGGCGACATCTTTGTTTACTTGAAAAGGTGTCATATGACTTACGAATCTGGTGTTACTCTGGCTCCACACAAGGGTTTTCATCAATCTTAAAGGTATTTCTCACACATTTTGTCGTGTTATTCAAAGCCACCTCAAGGCTACAGGGGAAAACTGTTGATTGACTGTTTATTGATTGTTCAAAACCTATTTTGCAAGTATTATTCATCCTAGCGGTTTTCATAATATCTCCAGAGGGCTGCATTCATAAAGGACCATTTATTGTTTTGAAAGAGAAAAGTCATGTAATCTCTGTCTAAAAGCTTGAGAGTCTTCTAAAAACCATGTCAATCTTTTATCCAAAAGCGTATTGGTGGTTAAAAACTAAGGGTTGATTTTACATATCACGAAGCGATTGGAAGTGAACACCACATGCGGGACGTTATTAAATGATTGAAAGCCTCCTTGAGCAAGGAGTTTTTGTGTATGGGTTGACATCTAAGATTCCAAAAAACAGAGTAATCATTGGCATTTTCTCACAGCACACTACTTAAGCAGATTGCCTTTCATTCACTATATTCTCCCACTGTGAATTTGTTAACAAAAAGTTTCCAAAGGTGAACAGCATATTGAAGGACAGAGATTGTTGATGGTTAAATTTTGACATTGAAGGCAGAGGTACAAAAGTGGTGTTTGATTTCTTAAAACTTCACAAGTGAAAGGGGCCTTTTTCTAAAAGAGCAGAGTTGTTAGTGATTGAAGTTAATATTGGAGACAGAGGTATAGATGTGTTGGTGTATCTCTTAAACTCACAAGCAAAGAGTGTGTTTTTTCTAAACCACTGTGCACTGATTTTACACCTAAACTAGGTATGCCTTTTCCTTGCACTATATTGTATTATTCTGAAGATTTGTTGACAGAGAGTTTCCAAAGGTGAAAAGGGCCACTTTCTAAAGGGTAGAGTTCTTGATGAGCGAATTTAACATTGAAGCCAGAGGTACAAAGGTGGTGATTGATTTCTCAAAATTCACAAGTGAAAGGTGTTTTCCTAAACACAGTGGGCTAATATTTCACCTAACCAAAATGTCTCCTTTCTTTTCCACTGTATGGTCTCTTTTATAGAAATCTGTTGACAGAAGTATTTTCAAGGTGAATGACCTGAAGAGCAGGGTTTTAATATTTGAGTTTTGTTTTGAAAACACAAATACCAGTATAGGTTGGCCTCTAACAAATTCACAAGAGGGGTGATTGTTCAAAACTGTGCATAGGGAATCTAAAAAGCAGTTATCCCATCTTTTACACATGGTACCATTGTTAAAAAGTTTGCCTGGCTGAAGTGCATCCAGAGTTGGAGGGCTATTTTTTAAGAAGTACAGAGGTGGTTTATTCAAAGAAAAATTGTTGCATTTCATCCAAACCACATTGTCTAATCTATCTAAACAGTCAAGTGACTAGTCTCAATCCAGCAGAGCAGTTTCTTACAGTAAAGGCAGTTTGCCTCTTCCAAAGCTTGTTCAAGTCAGAATGCCTCCAAAGCGAGATCACAAGAGCGGTCCACATAAGAGATATGAGCCTATCTCCATAGAAGAAATCAATGCTCACCCATCGGTGCTTTTAAATTTTTAATTTCAATGAAGTAGGGTTTGTCTTGATTTACTGCCCCGGAGGATAGAAGAAGTAAATTTTCCTAGCCACTTACATTTAATCATTTGTGCGCTTTGAAATTCAAGGACAAACACTTCAGTTGCGCGGTCTTGACTTCAAAATCTCCCTGAGTATGTATCGAGAGCTACCAAGATCCCGTATCATGGCGAAAAGTGGTTTAAACAAGCTCATCTTGACTTAGAGGATTACAAACCTTTCATCAAGCATGAACATAGGGAAACTATCACTGCTATTTTCCCTTTTTCCTATCTTCTTGACAGCTATGCTCCACTGATGAAAGCCATAATGATATATTTCACTTGTGAAGGGAGGTTTAATCAAATTTATGCCTACCATGTCCGCTTTTTGATGCATTTTACCAGAAGCAGGCAACTAAACCTTCCTTACTTTTTGTCCAAGAGCATAGAGAAAATGGCATCTACTGTCCAAAAGAAAGCTCCACCTCAGCAAATCCCTTATCTCTTTCATCACTCCTTAATCAAGATTATCTTCTTACACCAGCTAGAGAAGAAGGGGGTTTCATGGGATTTATTCATCAGCCATTCAGATTTTTCCACTGTCCCTCCTGTTCATGTGTCTCCTACTCAGCCTGTCCATCGCCCGGTGCCTTTGTCTAGTAGGCCTACACCTAGAAAACTCAAAATGACTACTGGACAGTCAAGTCAACAGGGGGAAGGAGAGACGATGAACCACGAGCGAAATAGAAGGCGATAAAGCGAGCGAGAGTACGGGGAAAGAGGAGACCGACGATTTGGAGATTGATGGCTTGACAGCAACTAGAGTTTGAGAATCGGCAAAGCGACTCGGAGTTGATGAACGGCGGGAGGTAGAGGAAGAGGGACGGCAAACGAAATTGAAGAAGCCGGCAAGGTTGAAACGAACAGTTGAAGCACCTTTTGAGCCACAAACTGGACAGGATGTTGAGGAAGGACAGCAAGCTGAAGCTGCCTTCTTGACAGTGACCAAAACTGTTCCTCAAAAGAGGAAATTGCCCAAAAAGACAACTTCTAGCTTGCCAAGGAGAAAAAGCGCTAGATTGGCATTCAAAGGCAAAAGCATCATTGGAGAAGGTGCCAAGCATGGAGGTAAATCAGCTGTCATCCCTATCCCAAGCGATGACAGTGATAATGAGGCCCGCATCCTTGATAACCTCCTCATTCACAAAGAAGGGAAAATTGAGGTGTTACAAGAAGATCTTCAAAGGGTGAGGAATTTAAACCACTTCTTGGAGGTTGAAAACAAACAAATGAAGTATCATGCAGCCATTCATGAGGCTAGGGCAATCAAGTATAAGAAAGAGGCAGAAAAGGCGCAAGTAAGAATTGAAGAGCTCATTGGCGAGTTTGATGATGAAGAGGAGGAAGACCAGCCTATGCGAAAGAGGCCTAGGACCATCGGGCTTAGAAGAGCCTTGGAGAAACAGAGAGCAGAAGAACAAGCTCAATTCGAAGCCTTTCCTCTCACTGCCCTCTTTGAAGGCGGAAATTGAGGAAAACAAGGAAGCATGGCTTGAGAGAGCTAACCAGCATTTGGAATTAAAGCTTGAGAAGGAAAATAGGGATCTTGAGCTGCAGAGAAAGAGGACTCTTCACTTTCAGAAGCTAAATTAGTTTGCCAGGCGAAAATTAAAGGTAGCACAAGAGAAATTGAAGAAATTGAAGGAGAGGCGCCTAGCACGGAAGGAAGAAAAAAGCATATCAGCCCTTGATATTTTGGCTTCAGCTTCGAAGCATGTCTCTATGGACCCTTGAGGGTCATGCGTGCCAATTTTGGGCCTGTTTCGGAAACTTTTTGTTTTTTGGCATTTTTTGGGTTTTTGGTCGAAAACTCATAAATTCGCCATTTCAGTTTGGTGAGTGGTCAAGGGAGGAGAATGATACCAATGGATGCCATAATTCCATGAGCAGGTCTCCAGCGATTTTCAGGGCATTTGGAGATCATTCGCCTCCTCAAATTGGCAAAAAACACCCTCATTTTGCACATTCTGCCCGCCATATCAGCAGCCTGCTATTTTCTAGGTTTTTGTACACAGGTACAGTTTTGAGGTACTTCCCGAGATCAGATTGAGGTAATTCCACTTGCACCGGAAAGCAGACATAGAGAGCTTTCCAACGAGCCATCATGAGCCTCATTTTGACACCGGGAAGGCTGCCATTCGCCTTCAGCAAGTCATGGGACCTTTTTCAGGCATAAATATGAAGTATTTTTGTAATTTTTGAACTCCAAAAATCTGCTTTTCCCAAATGTGCGTTAAGCTATTTTTATCATTGGGAAATCATGTAAAGTCAATACAATTTCCATTTTTAGCAGTTTTTTAGATATTTTATGGGATATTTTGTGCCTTGGGCTTTGCAAAGCCTCAAGGACAAGTTTAGATATTTTGACTTGGCGATGGGATAGCCGGTTGCTCCATGAGGTTTCCTTCCTCGACCTATTTATTCCATGGTTCTCATTGTAAATCGGAGGCTGAACTTGAGAAAATTAATACATTGGTCATATGAGCTTTAGAGAATACACTTGAGTTATGATTTTGGTGCCTCGCGGATGCTTTGAGGGAATGGTTCAGGCTTGTTGATGGATTCCTTGTCATGGTAGAATGGTATAGTGCTTCTTAATGTGTTTTGTCTCCTAGTTCTCATTCATATAGATCAGTAGAGATTGATTTTGAGATATGCCCATGGAGGCACCTCAAAATCCCTGAATCTTCATAGCTTGATGTTTTCTTCTCCCTTAGTTATGCTAAAGAATTCTTAGCTGCTCTTTAGTAACCTAAGGTATTTTTGCTAAGTTTTATTTATAAGTTCTATGTATGTTGAGTAGGATGTATGGTTTGCCCTACCTATCTATTAAGCTGCCCATAGTTCCGTCCATAAAACTTTCTCTTTGACTGATTTGTTGATCATCTTGTTGAACCAAGGAGGCCTAGTCCCGATCTAGCCCTTTGCCTAAAACTATGAAATCTTGTTTGTCAAAGTGCCCAATGACTTAGAGACTATTTTTAGGCATTCCGGCATAGTTTATAAGTTGTTAGTTTGTCTTATATGTTTTCCCCAAAGTCTGATAGCCATTTCCCGAAGTTAGAGGGTCTTATACCTCTATGTATGGCTGGAATGTTTGATTTCTATGTATTAATTAGCTTATAGTTATACTTAGCATGATTAATGGCTTGCTATTACATGTTTATTGTCTGTTATTAACTAGTTACACTTGAAATCCCTTGTCTTTCACCAACTTGTTGTCCATTCAATCCATTTTTCCCAAAGATCCCTTCTACCGTGAATCAAATCGGCCCTACAGCAGCTTTACATCATCACCTCATAAGCTTCCTTGACCTGTTTGACCCCATAGCCCAATTTATCTACATCTTGTTATCCAGTTTATGTATTTGATCAGTTTTATCCCTCGCAAAACTTAAAAACTAAAAACCAAAAAACACACTTCATAACTAGCCTAATATCAGAATACCGCAAGTAAACACACCGACATCTTTTACACATATAGAGAGAGCCCTCTCTGAGTCCAGGAAGGCTAGGTCCTTGGGCTCCAAAGCTTGGTTTGATGTTACATCGTCATTTGGCTAGCCAATCGGCCAAATCACGGGACACTAACAGATCATAAAATACTATGTGGAGGTCTTTTAGAGAAAAAAATCTACCAGCCCTCAACCATTCATACAAATCCCTTGCCTTTCCTTCTAATGTTAACATGAACATTTTCATAAGGCACTCTTCATGCCATTCCACTTTTAATCTCCATACATGTATATAAAAATTTGATGAGATGTAACAAAGGGTCACCAAATTCTTCATCTTGAAAAACAATCAAGTTTTCATCCCAATTCACCTAGGGCATCTTATGTGGGAACCCAGGGATATGATCTCTACTCATTGGGGCATATCTTTGTTGTATCCTTAGAATCATGTTTGTAAATCAGGAAAGAGGTCACTGTATCTATTCAACCAGTTCAAAGTCTTCTACTAGTGAAGTCATTTGGTCTTTTTGAGAATTGTGGAGTCGTCAGGTGGAAATTTTTAGCTTTTAAAAGGTAAAACGTTTTATGGTCCACCACCATTGATTTATTTAGATACTAATCTGAAATGTTCTAGGTCTTCTGAGGTCTTAAGGATGTACAAGATGTAATTCACTTAGAATATCCCAGTGGAGTCTTAGGAAAAACCAGTGGGGTTATTAGGGCTACTGAATACCAGTGGAGTCGTCAGGTGAAGGATTTTTACTTGTTTTCAAGGTTTGGTTGTTGTTCACCATCAACAATCCATAATAACTAGTCTTGGTGACACTTGATTCATTTAGGAATAGGGGTTCTTTGAGTTGTGAAGTTATGTATTACTCAATATTTTTTTGTCCCCAGTATGGTCGCCAATATGTTAGGCCTCTGTAATTTTCAAGATTGGAAAGAACAAATGTTGCAGAGCCTACATCAAAACCACTTTGGAATCCTAGGATCTAGCCCTCTTGGATTCAGAGAGGGATTTCTCTATATGAGTGTTTTCAAAGATATGATCTTTAAGGTTTATAGTATGATATTAGGCTAGTTATAAGGCACAAGGGTTTTTTTTGGTTTTGGTTGGGATGGATATCATCAAAATGAAGGAAGTCTTTAAAGGGTAAAGGTGTGAGCAGGTTGAGAGAATGGTTCAGCTGATAGGATAAGTAAGAAACAGTATCAATCCATTGGGCTATGGAGTCACAACATGAATTAATTGCACAACAAGTCTCAAGAGTGGTCCATGGGGCAAGTCATCTATGTCAAATGATTATTTAGATTGATTTGTGATATGGAAACATAAAAAGTGTTGTGAAAGAAACAAACACACAAGAAAAACAAAGGACAACCTAAGATCAGGTAAGTACTTTTAAACTAGCCTTCTTTTGGCATGCACTCAATGGAAAGACACAAAATTAACCTAAGATCAGGTAAGTACTTTTAAACTAGCCTGCTTTTGATATACTTTTAAGGGAAAACACTAAAAACAAAGAATAGCTTAAGATTGAGTAAGAACTTTGAATCTAGCCTGCTTTCAGCATATTCTTAAAGGAAAACATTCATGATAAACATAAATGGTAGCCGAAGATCAGGTAATTACTTTTAAACTAGCTGCTTTTGACATACTCTTAAGGGAAATTTTCAAAGGAACTGTTGAAGATAAACTAGAGGACAGGGCTAACCATAAACTTCTCTAATTCAACTTTAATTAGCAGAATTTTCAAGAAATTTCAAAGACAATATCTCAAGCTATACTCAGTAAATGTGGGCTCACCAAAACTTCACTGGCTATACTCTATTGGATTATCCTCAAAACAACATTTGGAAGAAAACATAAAGATAAAGATTTATCAGTGAGATTTAGGGTACTTGACAGTAAATCCTAATCTATATTTGTTTTCTTTATTATAGAAAGTGGAAAGTATGGAAAACATGAGAAAAATGACAATTACAGTAAGAAACACATCACCATTGACATAGACTAGGATCTCATAAATCAAGCTTGTATATTTGATGTTCAAACCAGTTACAATCTTCAAGTCCAGTGGGTATTTTACAGCTTCAAAAACTTTCTTCTCATCCTATCTTTCTTCAATTACAAAACAGAGCTTCAGCAGCCTCAATAGCTATTTACATTCAATGAGTATTCAACCAACAATAATAATGAACTCCTCATATGATATTTATAAGTGAATTGAGGAGGTGGAGTGAAAGAAAGGGTTATTTTTTCAATTAATACGGACTAATTGCTTCTCGGCCTTTGGGAGGCCTAAGGAAGAAGATTTCAGATGTTTAGCTCTGTTTTAATTAATTTTACATTAACTTTTATCTACTTTAGTCACTTTTGTTGACTTTGGAGGCTTTTTGTAGGCTAGCAATTAATTTTGAGTTGTCTTTGGCAAATATCTCTAACCATGCATTCAATTTGTATTCTTTTTAGGTGAAATCAGCTGATAGGTGGCATTTTTGTCTTCTTGAGGATTTATTGCCTCACTGATGTGGAATTTGGAGGCTCTCTTCATTCATTTTTGCTGATTTGGAACTTTGAACTTCAATTAGGCCTTTGATTTTTCTTTTGGGTCTTTATAATCATCTTTGAGCTTTAAAATTTATCTGCTAACTGTTTTATCCTTTAAACTATGTATTTACCCTTAAAACTATAGGATTAAATCTTTAACCTTCATCTTTATGCGTAATCCTTTATCCTTAATCTCTCTCTTCACTGTTTTTCTTCCTTTTCCTTTGTCAGTGTACAAGTGGCTTTCTTTGATGTGGGAGGGTTTAATTATATGACCAATGTTCATAAATCAATGATCAAACCATGGAATTAACCCTGGAAGCTTCTATTCTGCATTTTTTGGGCTTCATAGGTGGTAATATTTGGCTTAGTTTCTTATTTAACCCTGAGAAAAACTTTTGGCTTTAAAATTGCTCTCAAATCCTGCAAAAAAACCAATAAAATCGTTAATAAAACCTGCGAGGGAGGGTTTTGACTGCTTTGGAGGCTGGCAAAGGCAGAGGAGTAGGATATGCAGGTGGAAGAGGAATTTTCATGGCAGAGAAGTGAAAACCTATGAAAACAGGGTTCAAATTCAGTTTTGGCATGAAAAATGGCTTGGTGGTTTTGTGAAAACCGTCGGCGGTTTTCGCACAACATCCAAGCGGTAAGCAGTTTACGCTCAATTACACGCAATTCCATACGTTGCATGACACACATCCCTTATGAAACCAGCGGTTTCATGTGGGTTTGGGTGGTTAAACCCTGATGGAAAAATTTATGCAAAACGCGATGTTGACCGTTGGATGATGAGGTGTAGATCCAATGGTGGGGGAGGAGCGCGATGGCGAAAGGTGCATGGGCAAAGTTTTTTGTTGGAGCCATGTGTCAAGAGTGGATTGGGTAGAAGGTTAAATAGTGGGGGGTGGGCCAATGGTGACGAATGTTATTTTGTCGCGAGGTGAAATTTCAATAGGCGGGGTTAGAGATGCGGATTTGACAGGGGTCGTTAGATCACTAAGATCTACGGTGTAGATCAATTGTGAGGTTTGATGGATAGGTATCGGTCAGGTGATCGAAGGGTGAAGAGGGAATGAGATGACCATTGATATTTGTAGATCTATGGTGGGGATCGCTTGATGGAGTGGTAAGGCGGGGAAAAAAGGAAGGAAAAAAAGGAGAAGGGGGGGATGAATTAGCGTCGTTGGATCATATAGATCTACAGCTAGGATTAACACGGGATTTGACAAAGGTATCGGAGAAAATATAAAGGAAAAGGCATTTTATAAGGGGAGCGAAGGTAAAAAGGTAAGGGACGGGGGCTTAGGGATAAGGTAGAAGTTCGGTTTTGCAGAGAAAAAGGGATCGGGGGCGGAGCAAAAGGGGCTAGAGGGCTAGCACCTGGTCGCGGATGCAAGTCACATGAAGAAAAAGGAGCGGAATTTTTAAGCCCTTGGGGGCTTAAAGCCTGTTTTTAAAAGGGTGTATTTTTAGGCCAAAAGAGGGGTTTTTTAGTGTTTTTTGAGGTTCCGATAGGAAAAATAGGGTAGTTTAAACCATAAAAAAGGATTTTTTATATGTTTTAAAGGATTTTAAGGTGAAATGAGGAGTAAAAAATGGGTTTTTTCAAAGGGAATAGAGAACAAATGAGAGGAAAGGAGGTATTTTTCAGACGAAAATGAAGGATATATGAAGAGAAAAATGAGTAAAACAGGCTTAGGAAATGATGGAAAATGGCCTAAAAAAACAGTTTCTTTTGATATCAGCAGACTTTCTTGGTGGATTTTTTGAATGGAACAGCAGTGAAGATTACTCTTTGAGTTTAGAAAGCATCAGAAGGCTTCAATAGTGAGTAATTTTATGTGAAAATGATCTCTTGAAGGCTCAAGACCTGTTTTAGCCATCATTTGCTATGACAAAAATTTACTAATCGCTAACACATTTCACATGTCTATTCATGCATCTCCATTTGGTTAATGGGATGAATATCCTTAATATCAAACTCAAATGTTGTTTTCTTGTAATATGATGTTGATTTGGGCTGTGGAATTTGGGCCTCAAGGAAGGCCATATGCATATTTCCTTTCTTTGAATCAAACACTGATAGTAACCTGATTTGGGAGCTGGAAGTCTACGTCCAGAATTGAGCATAAGTGTTGTTCTTAAGAATCTCATTCTTAATCTTTATTTCTCTAAATTTTTCAAACATTGTCTTCTCTTTTTCTCCTTGGACACCTTTTTTTTTTTTAATAGCTTCTTGCTTGTTGGACCTGAATTATAATCTATGGATAAATTACGCTTCCCTAGATAGGTGCTAGTCTAGAAAAACAGGGGAAAGACTATACTACTATTTCTCCTAACTCAGAACATATATACAGAGAGGATTGGAGGCTTACTTGTTCAGTCGCTTCCAAATGGCTCCTTTTGTCGCTTCTGTTGCAACTTCAAATTCAAGCGGTTTGTGAGTTGAATGCTTCCTGCAAGAAAGAACACTAAAACAGCAGAAGATGCAATAATATAGATATCTATTCAAGCTAGTTAGCTAAATTAGTAAATCATAAACTACATTCATTAACCAAGATCTTACAATATAGAAAATCAAAGCCAATACAGATGCATGTAGGGAAAAATAAGAAGTACTCTTTATTGATGATAGAAGGAAAGGTTACAACCTAGTGACTGATTTGAAGTGACCTTCCAGAAACGTTCCCAAGCCTCATCACAGTATAAATCTCTCCAGCAACAGCTTCACAAATCTAGCTCTCAATTGAAAATCCTCCAACATTTCTCTACTCAAATTCTTCCTTCTCAAACACTTAGATCTGTGTTCAATTTATAGGTGAATTGTAGGTTGTTTTGCAATCAATAACTTTCCAAAAATAGGCAAGACATGTTTCCATTCATTTAGATGTCAAATGGACACTTGGACCCGAATCTTGACACATGTGAACTCTTCTAGAAGGCACTGGCCGAGTGGAGATTTCGGAACAATGAGAATTTCGCTCCCAATGTGACCAACGCACCTGTGAATGTCGGGAAGTGCTTTTCAGATTAGCCTTGCATGGGGCTACCTGCATATGCAACACACTTAGGGCCCTTAGATATTGCATTGGTGAGCTCTCATATGCTATATAATAAGCTTCAAACCTGTTAGAATTTACTGCAGGAAAAAATAAAGAATTTACTGAGAGAAATAAACATAAAAGAGGCCAGCAAAAAATCATAAACATTAACACAAATATTTAACTAGGAAAAACCCAACCAATGAAATTTCATTAACCATTGGCCAAAAACCTGGCCAATCTAGCCAAGTGAGCCTTCATCGCTCACCTCCAGGCCTACATCACAATGAAGTCTTCCCATCCTTTTATAGGCTCCATTACATGCAATACCATGGGCTAAAATCATGGGTGCACAATACCATGTGCCCCAAAAACACTACTATTTACCCTAATCAACATTGACTCTACCCTGACTCATGTTTAACTAACAATTCCCCCCTTAACCTTGACTTGGGTATTATTGACTAAATCCAGCCAAACCTGCTAAATGAGACAACCCCGCTCACTCTAGCTCTTCCACCCTCAAATTTTTTACCCAGGGTAATTGTAAACTTGACATCCCCCCTATCACCTAGGTCTAACCTAGAATTTACCAGTGATTACCCAGGGGTACGCATGCCATACCAGGTCTTCCAGCAGTATGCCCATTTACATGTAAAAAATTAACTCCATTATAATTTTTTTTTTGTTTCATTGTTGCTCTTTGTACATATGAAATCAATGTCCATATAAAAAGAACCCATCTACCAGATTACATGGATTACTAGCCTCTGTAACTTCCAGTCTTCTAGGAATTCTCTTTAGACACATGGTTCATCAATTTAATTAATCCATGTGCACATATCCTCTCTCATTTTGACAAACTTTTCTCTCCTAGCACATCAAAATTCGATGGCTTCTCTTTTCTGTCGGATTGGCATATGTTTGCTGGGATCCAATTGTAAAAAATAATATAAGAATCCTGCCAGAACATCATCGTCATTGTCATTTACAATGATGTCCAACGTTTTTTTTCACAACACTTAGATCTCAAATTTTCCAACACCATGTCATCGTAGTGCTCCACCTGCTCATGGTGCTTCATGGCTCTTACCATAATGTGTCGACTTCCACATACATCTACACACAAGAATCCATTGTCTCTACACTGCTTGAGCAAGCCTATTCTGCATGTTTGATCTAATCTTGAGACAAAAAACCATGGACCTGTGCACAAATAATCCTGCTGCTATCTTTCACGGCATTGACTGCTCAAATAAATTCACTTTCAACTGCTGCGGCAATTAACTGTCTCAATTCTGAAGATTTGTTCCTGTCGTTTTCCATTACATAACTGACTACATTGAAGAGACAACTGTTTTCTACGGGAATGAATCTTCTCACAACCACTCCTTCATCCATTTTGTAACTAAAAAATAATCCTGAAAGCACAGGAGCCAAAAATTTCAAAATGGTAATCTGGGCAAAACAGCTTCTTGCACCTCTAGTCTTAACCCCCTCAAACTCAGACTCAGACTCGATGTTCCACTTCCTTAGCAGTTTTTCCAACATCTCTTCCTTGAAAAAATGACACCACGATCTCCATGACCTACATAGGCCACCAACTCATCCATAGATGCCTGCTCTGATCCATTTGTTAGAATTTACTGCAGGAAAAAATAAAGAATTTACTGAGAGAAATAAACATAAAAGAGGCCAGCAAAAAATCATAAACATTAACACAAATATTGAATCGGGAAAACCCCAAACTCTGGGGAAAAACCCAACCAATGAAATTTCATTAACCATTGGCCAAAACCCTGGCCAATCCGGCTAAGTGAGCCTTCACCACTCACCTCCAAGCCTACATCACAATGAATTATTCCCAGCCTTTTATAGGCTCCATTACATGCAATACCATGGGCTAAAACCATGGGTGCACAATACCATGTGCCCCAAAACCACTACTATTTACCCTAGTCAACATTGACTCTACCCCGATTCATGTTTACCTAACAAAACCATGGAAACCTTTGCTTGATGAAAGTCTTTCTTGATTTGTCTTGTTTCTTGTCTTAGGGAATATAGCAACTGAAATTATGGTGAATTATAGACCCTTAATCATTGTTCCTGGAGATGATTCCCAGTTAACTAGGTCATTGGGAATGGTGCACAAATTGACCTATAACAATTGCCCCCTAAAGCATGAGATCCAAATAATAAGAACATTTGATTGAGATGCTTTACACTGTGATGAGTCTGGAAATGAAGCGGAGTGGTCACCTGCATCAATCTTAAAGTACATTTCATCATGATATATCCTCTATTGATCAGAATTTCTGAGGGTAGGCATTCCCATGTTCAACACATAAAACAATCTAATAACATGTACATAATTTAGAAAGTCATCTACATTGGAATGTTTCCCAGATGCAGACATGCCTACAGATATAGGCCCATGTTTGGATGACAATCTGTATATAAAGTCACCATATAGATGATGTGTACAACAATCCTAAAATTGCAGCCTGGATGGCTGAAACTAGATCCAGGGTCTTCTTATCTCGTTCACTTGATCATTTGGGTACAAATCTAGCCATGCGAATATATGATTTGTCGTCGAACATGGAAAGAAATTATTTGATTACCATCCAATGATGTGTGTTGTTAATGAATGCGAGAGAACAACCATTAATTTCAATGGCCCTCAAGGTACTGTAGTACATTTCTTAAGGCGTGAATAGATGATTTGATGTCGAACGCCAAAAAAAATCTTTTGGTCAAAGCTCTAGAAGTGAGGATCTTGTCGATGTTGTAACAAGCCTTGTGATACTGGAATCTAATGTTTCTAAGTGAACTTCCTGGATATTTATTTGTCATCGACAGGAAGTCACCTTATCTCAAAACAAGAGTTACTAATTTCGGAGACAAGGGTATCACTTGATATAGCATTTTAAAGGGATGATGGTCATGAAAATGAAGGTTTACGAGTATTGCAGATGGATGAGTTTTTAATCACTGGATGACTTCTCTTGAACATATCAGCGACACTGTGATGATTTGGCAGCATTGACCCAAAACCGAAGTGAAGGTATGATGAACCATATGTGTGAATGAACCGCTAAGATGATTACCCAACCCAAATAGTCATGGACATGGAGTGAAAGAAGTGTCATGTTCAAGAGAGACTTGCTACCAAAAAGAAACTTTACTCACTTTTCCCAAATTTTCCCCAGTCATTTGTTGACCGATACCTCTTTATTTTTTAACAAGCTTGAGGAGGATAACATTTGCTTGATCTATAATTCAACCCTTCAGGCGAATAAAGTATCGGTATTTAATAATTTAATGAGTCTAGCAATGAATGAAACTCGATTCTTGCTATGATTGACTAGCTAGTCGCTATTTTATGTTTTAAAGAGCTTAACGACAGTGATAGCCCGGTCCTTTTTCATATTTAGAGAGTCTGAAAAAGAGGACGAAAGAGAACTCCAAAAAGTACTTTTTCGTAAATTTTTCACTCAGATGCGAAAAAGTGTAAAATAATATCTAAGAGAACCTCTTTGGTCATGTTTAACTAAGGTATTCCCTTTTCATAAATAATCCATCTCAGTCTGGAAAAGGTTTAAACTTATACTGAGTACATATCAATTCATTTACTTTAACGAGCTCGAAAAGACAAGTGCTGAGCAATATTTTCATATTATCGGAGTCTGAAAAGAGCTGAAACAAGACTCCAGGGGTTCTTTTTTCACTATTATCGAAGCTCAAAAAGGAGATAAAAGTGTGCTTCAAATCATTTTTCATTTTTAATAAAGCTCAAAAAATAAGGAGAAAAAGTATGCTTTGTGGTCAAATCATTCTTTGAATAAATCTGCACGACTAATATGTTCATCAGTTGTATTTCCTGTTCAAAACAACATCAAATGGATTAAAAATGCCTACTTCATGATAAGAACATAATAAAACTATAGTCATAGCAATAAATTTAACTTGAAAATAATTAAATGAATATAAAAAGTAGTTTCACTATTCATTTTTACCATTCCATAGTTACCATTTTCATTTTGGAGCTTTGAACCTGATTTTTCCCCTGAACTTCAGCGGTCGATTACATGCAATTGATAAGAATGTTTTGAATGCCCCATGTAAGAGCAGGTACCCCCCAAGCTTCATTTCATTCATCTAAGTAGATTACTGGTTACTAATAGCTGGATGGAATGAAGGTTCATTAGAGGGGAGGATTTGTTTCATTTTTCAATGAGCTTGACACAGGAAAAGAACTATGCTTGTGACCTGCTTCATTTTTTTAATGAGGTTGACACAGTAAAAGAACTTTCCTCAAAGGGACTTGTTTCATTTTTTAACGAGGTTGACACAATAAAAAAGAAGTATCCTCAAGGTACTTGTTTCATTTTTTAGAAAGGTTGACACAATAAAAAAGAAGTGTCCTCAAGGTACTTGTTTCATTTTCTAAACAAGGTTGACACAAGAAAAAAGAACTATCCTCAAAACTCTGTTTCATTTTTTAACGAGGTTGACACAGAAAAAGAACCATCCTCATAATATATTTCATTTTTTAATAAGGTTGACATAGGAAAAGAACCATCCTCATAGCCTGATTCATTTTTTAACTTGGTTGACACAAGAAAAGAACCATCCTCATCGCCTATTTCATTTTTTAACGAGGTTGACACAAGAAAAAAGAACCTTCCTCATAACTCTGTTTCATTTTTTAACGAGGTTGACACAGAAAAAGAACCATCCTCATAACCTATTTCATTTTTTAATGAGGTTGACACAGTAAAAAGAACCATCCTCATAATGCAGTTGGAGTAGTGAGTGTGTGTTGGAAAAGACGTAGTCTAACAGAGTCATAATTTAAGGAGTCTGATGAGCACCACAAATGATAAGTTATAACATGCGTTAACGGGTCTTCTCCAGGGTTTCCATTGAATTTAGGAATGTCTGAGGGTAACATATGTGGTATCACCAGCCACTAAGGAGAGGAACCAGATAAGATTCCAAATGATGACATGGGTGAATTCAATGGACAAAACATCGAAAATGAAGCAACAAAAGATGTTGTCGCAGCAGAAATAGATTCTTCACTTTGGGATGTTATCTCAACCATGGTCAAATGACCCAATGTATACCCTATATAATCTATGGGAACTCAAAGTGAAATAGGATCAACAAAAGCAGAGGAAGGTGATTGAGGAAAAGACTCGTACAGGTAAAACTTCTACCGAAAATGAGTTGGATTTAAAGGTGTCTTGTCTTTTTATATTTCTTCAATCGAAATCAAACCAGGTGGAAGAACCTCACCGTCAAGCCCAAAATATATTTCAGACGGTTGACTGTGTGATATGGGAGTTTCAATAGCTATATAACTTTGTGGGATGACCAAGGTAGGAATAACTTCTGGTTGTTCGACTTCAGGATTCATATGTTCTGGCAAAGAAGAGACAGGATCTGGATCAATTTGTGGTTGAACAACGTTGGGTCCATGAGGTATGGTCTCAGCGATTGAATGGATCATGAACACAGGTAGTTGTGAAGACTCTGTTTCGACAACAGTAAATGAACCGGGATGTGTGGAAAAAATTTGAGCTAACTCTGGGTTAAAAGATGATGTTTCGCCAGAGGTACAAATTGTACTTGATTCGGCAGATTATGATCTCCTTTGCCTACCAGAAGTAACTTCCGGTGGTAAAGGTGGTTTTAAAGCTAATCTAAATGAAAAAAGAGGAATAGGATTTTGTTCTTCCATGATTACTGATTTATTTTAACCAAAAAACAAATAAACAAAAAGAGGGTAATGCTAGGAAAAAGGGTTTACCAAGAAACTGTGAACTCCAGAATGCCTCCTAGAGAACCACAAAGTACGGGCAGGTAATCTCCTCGAATGTTGTGTTCGGTGTATCACAATTTTAGGGCGGCCGACTCAGTTCACTATGGATGGATAGCACCTAAAATTTGTCCTCCCAAATATACCCAAAGGTATGTGGAGGCCCAAGTCCATATTAGCATTGTCTGATGCGAAACCGCACAATGAGAGCATCCATTTATACTTATCGTACTGTAACACCGCCCGATATACCTAAGAGTATGTGGATGAGTTACAATATAATTACGTACGTGGAGTGAGGTATCACACTAAGAATGTATCACATACAAATTAACGACAGCTGCTATGTTTTACGACGCTGGAACACATCTCTAGCCTAGACCTTCTAAATGTTATCATTATGGTTCCAATGCGTTGTTAAGTAAATTGAGATTTATTTTATGTTGATCTTGCTTAAAAATTTTCCTTTTAGGTTCACCGTGATGATGTATATGAAATTCCTAAAATGCAAGCTAAGAATGATAAACAAACTTTCACTTTCATCTTTTTCAATGAAGAACCTAGCTACTAAGGGAAGAGAGCAAATAGTTCGTGAGCAAAAAAATCAATGAACAAAAATGAAATCAATGAATCACAAGCTACATGCAGATTCCCTAATGTTCCTTTTGCAAAACACACATAATCCTACATGAAAATGAAAGTTTTTATTTTCAGTTTCCTTAATGTTATGAATGTAGAAAAGAAACTAGGTGCACTAGATCAATAATTCAAATGTGTTTTACTTTCGAGAAACGAAGAATACAAACAAGAATTTCTCTTTTGAAGGAAAAACGAGGATTTCAACAACAATTTCTCCTATCAAGGAAATGAAGATTTTATGACAATTTCCTATTTTGAAAGAAAATGATTCTTAATGCGACCATTAAAAATACTTTGAAATCAACTTGTCAATGATAAAGAAAAACTTTTTAAACAAACATTGAACAAATTTTCAGCCAAAGGAGGAAGAATTATATAGATTCATTGCTCAATTGAGCATCAAAATTTTCAGAACATAGCAGCAAACAAAACTGAAGCAAGTTGCAAAGTCAAATTCAAGGGAATTTGGGTACTTTTAGAGCCGAATACGCTTCCAAGGGAGAAAATTTCAAGTAACGTAGGTGTAATATTCCAAATTTGGAACAACTAGTAAGGCATGACTGGAAAACGAATTTTCCAGTAATGGATGCTATAGGAATTGAAACCAAGACCTATATCCCTTAGATAAATTTATATAAGTTTTGAATCCAAGATTAGACTCCAAATAAATCCTTCTAAGTGGGTTAAACAAATCTCCCACACTTGATGTCCTCCTCAAATCACTCCTCATGAGGGGACTGCAATCAATGCATGAAAATACAATACCGTACCATTATTTTATAAGCTGCAGACAAGAATATGTAGATAGCCGTAACAATTTTATAGCAAGAATAAAGTAAATTTCTTTAGAAACATCTACTCAAGAAGGGCAAATGCAAGCCTAACAAGATACATGTACATGAAACAAGAACATTGTTATTTCGATAAACCTGTGCTAAGAGGACGTGAGTTTATAAAAAAGGTACCGCCTCCATACATGATAATTGAAGATATGACAATATATGGCTCAAATACAATAGGGTATCAAATCTCTAACCCTTAGAAGCAATAATACATCAATCCTCCGAAGGATTGGCTGAAATATACAAAATGGCAAAAATGTCGAAGTTGTTGGGTAGCAGGTGCAACTCAAATCTGGAACTGAATAGAGAAGGTTGAAGATGATGAAAAATATGAAGTAGACCTCCTCCCATGGATATCCTAAGTGGAAGGCTGATACTTATACTTGAGATCTCACCCTCCAATCAACGCTGCAAAACCCTACAGCAAGTGCTCTATGAAAATAACAGAGTTACTGAAGAAAACTGCGCTGTAGGAGAAAAGGAATGAGTTGACCCAATTCCAAGATCTGAAATAAGCTCCAATGTCTTCCAATATAATCCTCCAAAGGAAAGAAAGGCTCTCCCTCTGAAAAAAAAGAGATGGAAGAGGTGTTGTGACTCCTCACTGCAACACCCTGCAACACAGAATTATGTTGCTGCAGCAATAATGCTGTCCTGGAGGAGGATGCTTGGCCTCAAGCCTAGATGTGAGACAAATCAGTACAAATCCTTCAAGAGGCTTCTCAAGAAAGGAGAAGGATTCCTAAGCAAGATATCCTTGTGCTAAACAGCACAGCAAGTCAGCTAAACAGCTGGGACTGCAGAAATGTCTAAGTAGACAAGAAATCAATAATCATATGCACGAGTAACAATGGCTACCTTTCCCCCCTTTTAAACACATGAGAGATCCCTCTCCATGGGTCCCACTCTTTAGGGTTTCCTTCATCAAGGAAACTTCCCTCCTCTTTCTCTGCGTTGTCTTCCCAAGCAAGCTACACCTTGTTAGGCGGCGTTGTTTGACTTGGTAAAACTTGACCTAGCCTTCTTGCAAATGTCTCCTTTCACACATGAGGGTGTGAAATATAGTTCCATTTATGATCCCCTTTCATACTAAAAATGATTTCATCCATTTCAACTCCTAATTGAAAATATAAAACGTTAATATTCCAATTTATTGTAGGAAAATTTTGGAATATTACAGTCCTCCCCTCCCAAATGTTGCTTGTCCTCAAGCAAATGCGAGGATAGAACTGAGAAGTTTCTCCCAATGCATGGATACTGAAATTTTTTGGGAAAACATCTTCCCCAAAAGGATCCTTCATCCCCAAGCAATCATCCAAACAAAATGAGTCACCTCCCAACATGGAAACTCCTGAAAATCTCCTTCCACCTCAAGCTCCGGAAATGAAGGTGGGCTGTAAATCTGAACATGGTAAGCATCATACCTTACCCCATTTTTTCCTTCTCTCCACTCATGATGAGTGTAGAGTATGTGCTGATCCTGGGCTGCAAAAGTATTGCCCTCAAGTGGAAAAATGAAGAACAATACTCCAAATATTTCTCCTCAAACATTGAAGAACAAGTTGTCCCAAAACAATCCATCTATGATGAATAGGTCATGGTCATCATAGAGTATCCCAATGAGAAGTTTGTTTCAATTTTTACATGATGATGCATGATACAAACAATATCTCAAGAGGACACAACACAGTCTCATCCACTGCAACTTCAGAAAATAGCATGGCAAGTAATATACAAGAATCATCACATCTACTAATGGATAGTAAATGGTTGAATGTGTCAACAACACATGATCAAGTACTTTCCCATGATCATACAATGGATGGTTAACAAACTCATGGCCCACCCTGAAAGAGAACACATATGTGGCTGAGGTGGCCATATCTCCTCTCATGCTCCCATTAGAACATGTAGTGCAGAAAATGGGGGAA
Organism: Pinus albicaulis; assembly: GCA_034641835.2. Lineage (NCBI taxonomy): Eukaryota > Viridiplantae > Streptophyta > Pinopsida > Pinales > Pinaceae > Pinus > Pinus albicaulis. The sequence continues at coordinate 668,081,863 of CM076578.1, read as the reverse complement.
TTTCCTCCCTTCAAGGACACATCCAACTCATGTGTCTCTCTCATATTCATGCTTCCAATAAAATTCAGATCCATATCAGCAAATGAAGTCATTTTCAGCAACAATATGAGGAAAATGTTGAAGGTTTCAAGTGGTGCAAGTAGGTACCAACAGTTTTCTCAATAGTGACAGTGCAGTTTTCCAAACTGTTGCCTCAGAAAATTACATGGCAAGTTGTTTTGTGTTACATGAATAGTTATGTATGTCATGATATCTACTGATGAATAGAAATTGGCTAGGTACATAAACTAAACATACATGAAATGAAACACTTTCCAAAGGCCATATAAAATATGGTTTTCTCCATCATACAAATTGGCCCATTTTTTTCCATGGAGCTCACTGAAAAGCTTGCCCTCTTGTGGAGCAATGCACTGAATATGAATGGTAAGAGCATAAAAATGTTGTGTTAGATAATTCATGGATGTAAAAACAATATTCTTACCGTATGTTGAGAGCAATATGATGCATGTTTATTTTTACACCATTTTTAGTCATCTAACCCATTATCGTTAGATAAACCTGCTACACCATGTGGGATCAATTTTACCTCAAGTAAAATCACTACCACATTCACATTTCTTGGTCATATTTAACCCAAAACAAGGTAATCAATTAAATAACCACATTTATTTAATTATTTCCTAAGAATAAGCTATTTTAAATCATTAGTTTAAATACTATTCCTAGTTAAATTTGACTAAATATTTTTAAATAATTAAATAAACCATTATTTATTTAATTATATTACCCTCATTTCCCTTAAATAATAAATAAATCATTTATTTATTTATTATTTATAAATAAAGCAATTGACCCAAGTCAAAAACCCTTTTCCCTCCAACAAATATAATAAAATAATCCTAAAGGGTGATTCTAGAATGTGATTAATAATATTTTATTCATGCACCGAGTTCTAGAACACCCCAATATTTTGTTATAAATAGAAGGGTTCTCCCCATTCATTAGTCACCTCCATTGCATTAGATCACACTAGATCTACTCTTGGTCACCAATTTTATTTGTTTGCATTTTGAACTCCCATTGAGTTCCATGTTTGTTAGGGTTTTCCACATTAACCAAAGAGAGGAATTTTAGATCTGAAATACTAAGGACTTTCAAGAACCCATCCCACTGAGGAGAACTGGAAAACACCTTTCTTGTTTTCCTCTCAAGTTCCCCATTCTTTAATATAATATAAGATTTTTTTTATACATTGTTCTTGTCTTGTTCATTGGATGCATGGAGCCATTTTACATTTTATCTACTTAATGTCTTTTATGCTTATATCTAATTTTATGCAGCAAATTTGAAGATATTTTGCAGCCATACTTGATGTTAGGGCTACTTGATATGCATAGCTAAAGTGATATTTTACGACGAAAGAATCATACTAACAATTGGCGACTCCACACGTGTTTTCTTTTGCGACCACTATCGTTTTCTATCTTCCTGCATATCCAGCTGTTTCAGACCCTAGGGTTTCTCTTCCATTTTTATTTTTCCTATTTTTCCCATTTTTATGCTAGTTTTCCCCTCTAAAACCCTCAAACATTCAAATTTCTAACTTCCATGTAGTTCTAGCCATTTTGCGCAGGTCACTGACATCAGTCACTGCTAAGACGACAAAATTTTCTGAAATCTGCCACCGCCAGACCCGGATCTGCAGGTCGCACTTATCGGCCCAAAAAGCGCGACCTGGCCTTGAGGTCGCACTTTTCCTCCCTAAATCTGCGACTTGGCCTGAAAACAGTCCCAAACCTGCGACCTGCAATTTTTTATGCAATCTGCCAACACTTTTTCTGGAGCTTCTGTCAAGATTTTCCAGCCTCTGTCTCCACCTGTTCAGACCTGTTGCTGATCTATTTCACTCACCTATGTGGGACTCTTTCCCCTTAGGGCTTTAGTTCCCTCCACTTTTTATGGGAGAGTTTGTTGCTGTTTTCAGACATCTGAATTTCCAGAAGCTTCAGCCTTATTTCAGATATGATAACCTCCTATTCAGATCCTCACAGGTCAGCTTTTCTTCCCTTTCTATACACTACCTTTCACTTTGTTTGGGTTCATCTCTAGGGCCACCTCTTTGACCCCCTTATTTTTAGCTGATCTCCTATTTTCTAGTAGCAACCTTTCCCCTGCCTCTTTGCTGCTTTCTGCACCACTTTCCAGTAGATTTCTCCATTAGATCCCAGTCCCTCCGTACCTTAGATCTATTGATCTCTTGTTAGCATGCTCTTTCCCTTCTAGACTAGTTTTGAGAGACCCACCTTCTTGGGTTCGATTGCTGCCTTTTTAGTTGCTAATTTTCTATTCTTTCAGTCTTATTTACTGCAGATTTCTTTTCCATTACACAGCACACTTTTTCTTTTACTCTCAAAATGTCTGGGTTTAATCAATTAAAATTAATGCACGCCACACACTGACCCTAAGTGAAGAAGAGCCTGGTTAACACCGCCTGGCAAAGACTCTAAAATTAATCGACACTGCACCTCCTTGCCCTTGTCGCGTCTCACTTTTTCACCTTGCTGCCCTTGTCGGTCTTTCTTCTTCCCGTCATCATTTCGCCTCCAAGGCATTTATCCCGGTGACTTCTTGGCCTTCACCCTCAGTTTCTGGTTGGTCAACTTCCTCCTTCCCGTCGTCATCGAGTAAGTCCTCCCCCGAGTCTGCACTCCGACTCTGCCTCTGATTTTTCGGGTTCTCCTCCCTTTACCTCCACCATGTCTAGTTCTGGACCTATCCCTAACCCCAGTTCTACTGCTGGGTCCGCTTCTAGTGGAACCACTACGGGACCTACCTCGACTGCCCCATTACTTCCGTATATGGCCGGCCTCAGTCTCCCCGACTTCAATAAACTTATCAATGATCCTATCCGCCATGATGTCAGTTGGCCTGCTATGCCAACCAAGCTCCCCTCCAACATTCCCAAGTTTGAAGGCCTTGCTAGTGAAGATCCCTCCAATCATATCCGATCTTTCCACATGTGGTGCTCCTCTAATTCCATCACCAATGACTCCATTCATCTTCGTTTATTCCAACGCACCCTTACTGGCGAAGCATCCAAATGGTATGTTGATCAAGCCACCTCTTCCCATACCACTTTTGCAACCATTGCCCAAGAATTTTTGTCTTATTTCTAGCTCCCTCTCCGATACGACACTGGCACTGAACTATTGACCTCCTTTCATCAATCCTCTTCAACGCGTCTCTCCGCTCATGTCCAGGAGTGGCAACGACGACGAAGCTTATGCCATGCTCCCCCCTTTGAAGATCGAGTTTACATGGATTGGCTCCTTCGCTCTCTCTTACCTCCCATTGGCAAAGATGTTGCCTCCCATTTCCCCCAAACTGAAGAATCTGCCCTTCAAATCGCCTTAAAATATGACCTTATCTATGCCTAGTCTGGTTATGTTTATACTGTCCTTCCTGATCTCCCCAAGCCCGGGGGCACTAACACCTCTGGGACCTCTCACTCTACCGACGATATCATCAGAGCCATGTCTCATACCTCTGCTCAACCTCTTACGCCCTATGGTTTTCCTCCCGGTGGGGCCAGCACCTCCAGCCCCTTCCCCCCCCCCCGGTAACATGTATCCAGGATTTGGCATGCCTCCCCCTTTTACCCACTTTCCTGCTTACCCCAATGTTTCCCATTCTCACCCTTACCACTATCCACAACCTGGTGTCCCAGCTCCTCCAACATTTGGACCTCTCACTCCCTTGCCTCCTCCACCCCCACAACCGCACTTACTTCCCCCTCCAGGGCACGTATTTGCACAGCCATGAAAGACACTCCCTCCGCTTCTGGTAATCGTCAACCCAATCCTTCCCGTCTTGATTCTAACACTGCTGACCAACCTCAGAGCTCTCAGCCCAAGCAAGAAAGGCCACTTCGCACCAATAAGCCCTGTTCATGTTGCGGTGTTTACGGTCATTACAGTCACAATTGTCCCCGGTTACCAAAAATGCAGCACATGTGGGAGTCTTAGGCCACTGTGTAAGGATGAAACTCTTCTCCTTCTATCCCTTCCCATACACCTACCTCTCAACTCGCTATGTTTCCTGATCCTTTCCCTCAACAAGGACTCGTGGCCACCCAGTCACCTCATGGCCCGGAACCCACGCAACCTTCTCCTTCTAGTTCCTTTGATTACTAGATCCTCATGATGGCCTCAGACAACTCTCTCACCACCAATCCTTCCCTTCAGACTCGGTCTCCCGTTCCTTCTACCCCCGAGGGCCCTACTAAGCCTCTATCGACACCTAATGGTCCCTTGTCAATTCCTCCACCCAACGCCAAGATTCATACCCAAATTCCTAAGGGCCCATTACGGTGAAATGCTACCTCTGATCAGATTTCCCTAGATGCTTTCAACCCTATCGATGACCAGTTAATTTTTTTCGATCCCCGTCAACTTGACCATCCCCCTCTTCCTGCGTCCATTGCTTTCCAAATCTCGGTCCAAATCTAAAATGTCACTATTGCTCGATGCGTAATAGATGAGGGGGCATCTACCTGTGTCATGTCCGCTTTGGTTTGGCAACAACTTGGATCTCCTGCGTTGGCCCCTTCCACAATCACCCTTCGTGCGTGGGATGGCCATGCTTCCCAGCCCGTCGGCCTCTTCCGCCACTGTCCTATTACTCTTGTAGGCAAAACTGTGTGTGTCGACATTGAAGTGATCAACGCCCCTCTCGACTACAACATCCTCTTGGGGCATAGTTACACCTATGCCATGTCTGTTGTCCCATCCACAATTTACCGCAAGATTTTCTTCCCAAATAACAGCAAAATCGTCACCATCAACCAGTTATCGTATCGTACCCCCCAATCTCAGATTTCCCCTGAGCCCTCTATTTCTACCGCCACTACGTCTTGGCCCAGTGTCTCTCTCGGCCTCTTTAAAGACTCCTCCTTGCTCGGCACCTTTCTTGACCCACCTACCCTCTCTGACCCTAGCCTGGCAAGCGTTTGCATGATGCCATCATCTTGGGCTGACCTTACACAGCCCACTTTGGCAAGTTAGCAACCTCAACTTTCCCCAACTCCTTCGGATCCTAGCCCTTCACCCCAGCTAGCCAGTCTTTTTCCTTCAGAATCTCCCCTCCCTACAAGATCAATTCCGCCCGATTTCACTCCCCTCGGCCCCGTCCTTCCTAGCCATTTTCCTTTTGGTCAGATTCCTTTCCTTGCTCCCCCTCCTGGTGCTTCTTCCGTCCCTATCTTGGCTACCCTCTCCCTACCCAACTTGACCTTGGGTATACCTGTCTGGTATCTAAGCCCCCCTGCCCCTACCCTGCCTGGTCAACCCAAGCCGTATCTTGCTTTGACTCCGGTTCAACCAATACCCATGACCTCTTCCACTGCTCCAACACCTCAGTCTCCTCACCCAGCACCTCCTCCTGTTACAACCATGTCCAGTAACAATAGAAAATCTCGCGGGGGGCACCGAAGGACACGGTGGCGTTGACAAATTCCACCCCTCCTCGCCTTCAAAAACATCCCATCCAGTGCACCTTGTGCGACGTTGTCGGCCACGCCACCCATACCTGTCCTGAATTACCACACCTCAAAACCGTGGTCAATGAAAAGTGTCCAGAATCTGATATTCCCACGGTCCAAGTCACCCTCCCTGGTTCCCTTCATAAACTTAAAAACTTGCGCACCAATCACCCTTGTTCTTTATGTGACTTCCATGGGCATTATACCCACCTTTTCCCCCGTCTTGCTGAGTATCATGCTTCTTTGGCCGCTTACCGCCAATTCGAAGTTGCGCTTGCCCATCCTCATTTTTTAACCCCCGACCACGCGTCCACCCCAATTACCATTTCTCATCCTGATACTAACAAGACCAAACCTTTCGCCACTATTTCCTACCTTGCCTCATCACCGCGTTCCTCGGCTTCCAACCCCTTAGCCCCGTTCCCCGTTGTTTCTCCTACCCACTCATCTATTGACCCCGCTGTCACTTCTCATATCGACACAAACATAAGCCTTTCCCCTCAACATTAGATATCTCATATTTCTACTTCTTCGGGTCATCCTATGTCATCTACTATTCCCCTCTTCCAGTCCGATGAAGACATCATGGAAGCCATGAGCGAACCTGACTATCCATGGGATGATATGCACCATTGTGCATACTTCCTACCACATCATTCACATGACCAATATGCTCTCGAATCCAAAGACTTCATTCCCAATAAAGTTGATTGGTTCAAAAACCCCATCCCTGCCCCTAACGCTTTTGAAGAAGGCAATATGGCTAAAATCTCCCCTACCATCAAAATAGACATTTCTGTCAAACCAGGTATCAAAGAACACATCACCATGGGCGCCCCCTGCACTCCGGAAGAAATTGAAGCCTACACCAAACTCTTCAAAGAATTCCGTGATTTTTTCACCTGGTCCTACTCCGAAATGCCAGGACTCGATTCGGCCATTGTCAAACACCACATCGACACATGGCCTGACGCCATTCCAGTCCGTCAAAATTTAAGACCCATTCATCCATCTAGACGTGAAACCATCAAAGCTGAAATCGATAAGCTCCGGCAAGCTGGTTTCATTTACCTCATTGAGTACACCAATTGGGTGTCCAACCCAGTTCCTGTTCTCAAAAAACAAGGCACCATTCGTGTTTGCACTGACTTTCGCGATCTGAACAAAGCTTGTCCCAAAGACAACTTCCCCACACCATTTATTGACCAAATCATTGATGAGTGTGCGGGGCATGAGGTCTTATCCTTTATGGATTGCTTCTCAAGATACAACAAAATCGTTATCCATCGTGCTGATCAACTTAAAACCACGTTCATTAGTCTGTGGGGCACTTTTGCATACCGAGTCATGCCATTTGGTCTTAAGAATGCTGGTGCCACTTTTCAACGAGCCATGTCTTATTGTTTCCATGAATTATCTCATATTATCCTCGCCTATTTAGACGACCTTACTGCGCGTTCTAAACATCGGGCACAACACCTCCATGATCTGCGTACCATTTTCCTCCACTGTCGCAAGTCTAATATCCGTCTCAACCCTTTGAAATGTGTCCTCTGTGTTCCCGCTGGTCGTCTCCTCGGCTTCATTGTATCTAAAGACGGGATAACTCTTGACCCTTTGAAAGTTCAAGCCATTCTTGAACTACCTATCCCTCGAACCTCACGACAACTCCAAAGCCTCCAAGGCAAAGCTAATTTTCTTCGCCAATTCGTTCCAAACTATGCGACCACCGCGCATGGTTTCCTTTGACTTCTTCGCTCCCACATTTCTTTTTTCTAGGATACCTACGCTCAACAATATTTTGATGCCCTCAAACATGCTCTCACCTCTGCCCCCTTGATCTATCATCCTGACTTTGACCGAGATTTCATGCTTTACATCTCCGCTTCCACCCATTCGGTTGTTGGTGTCCTTATTCAAGAAGATGATAACGGCCTCGAGCATGTGATCTATTATGTCAATAAAAACCTTGTTGGCCCACCTATGTCCTACTCACATGAAGAAAATTTAGCACTAGCTGTTGTGTTCTCAGTCCAAAAATTGTCATTATATCCTCCTGCGTTCCACCAAGGTTGTGACTGATTCCAACCCCATGGCTTTCATGTTGAGTCGACGCATCCTCAGTGGGAAGTATGCTCGTTGGGTCGTTATTCTCCAAGAATTTGACCTTGAATTTGTCACCCCAAAAAGTAAGAAAGGTTTAGCCCTCACTGAACTCATTTCCGATTTGCCTACCGGGACGGAAGACACTCCTATTAATGATGCTCTTCCTGATGAAAATTTATTTTCCATCACCACTGATGATCCTTGGTACGGTGATATCCTTAATTACCTGCAAACCCAAAAATTTTCCCTTCATCTTGATCGCGCTACCCGACGACGCATCCAACACCAGGCCTCTTGCTACCTTCTAATCGGCGACGACCTTTATCGTCATGGAGTAGATATTGTCCTTCGTCGTTGCCTCACACACGCTGAAGCCGAACAAGTCCTCAACGCCTGCCATAGCGGTTCTTGTGGGGTCCACCTTTCCGGCCTTGCCACCACCCAAAAAATCATGCGCCCCGGGTATTTTTGGCCTTATCTCTTCAGTGATTGCATTGAAGCAGTCAAACACCGTTCCAATTGCAAACATTTCACCCCCAAGGCGTGAGCTCTTCCCGCTCCCCTCCATCCTATCATCGCAGCTGGCCTTTTTTGCAAATGGGCCATTGAATTTATGGAATGTCGACCTCCCTCCGCTGGTAACCACAAATACATCATCGTGGCAATTGACTATTTCACCAAATGGGCTGAAGCTATGTCGACATTCAACAATACGACAGCCACCGTAGCCCTCTTTTTCTTTAACCATGTCATCACTCGATTCGGAGTTACAAAACAGTTAGTCTCTGACCATGGCCGACATTTCGAAGATGAGATCTGGCATGAGCTATCCTCACTCTTGGGTTTTGAGCACCAATATTCATCTTCTTATTACCCCCAAGGTAATGGCCAAGTTGAAGCGGTTAACAAAATTCTTAAGACCATGCTTCAAAGAACGGTGAATAAGCAAAAAACCAATTGGCACCTTATGCTCTTCCCTGCTTTGTGAGCTTATCAGACTTCGGTTAAAACCGCCACTGGTTTCGCTCCTTTCCACCTTGTCTTCGGTGAGGAGGCAATCCTACCAATCGAGTGTGAAATCCCTTCCCTCCACCTGGTCGTCGAACTCCTCCTTGATACCCAACCTCTAGAAAAACGGCTTATCATGCTCGAGCGCGCCTCCGAAGACCGTCGTGTTGCATTGCAGACTCTTGAAGTAGCCAAAAAGTGCACCAAAGCTCAGTATGACAGAAAATTACACCCTCACCAATTTCACGAAGGTGATCTTGTTCTAGTCTATGACTAGGCCCATGATACCCTTAGCCATGGGAAGTTTGACTCACTATGGCTCAGTCCTTACACTATCAATAAAGACCTTGGGAAGGGGGCCTATCTTTTAGAGGACTTTGAAGGCCACCCCCTTCCTAATCCTCGCAATGCACTCTATCTCAAGAAATATTACCCCTAGCATTTCCCACTCGAAATGCACGTTTTATTTTCTTGTAGATAGCCAGCATATATTTGTTTTCACATTTCGCTACTTCACCAGGACACCATTTTCCACGAAGTCTTCCCCCACATCCCCTTAAAATCGGATTTTCTCACTTACACCACAGTTCAGTGGGGGGCACCACTTAGCCCACACACTCATCTCCATTCGCGATAATTTCCGTCATGAGTTACCAGTTTGTACTCATGCTTTTTATGGTCCCCATTGGCACCATCCCTCATTTCATCATCATCCTTAGTTATGTCTGTGCGTCGCTCCACTATTTTCTCCCGTGCCTTAATTGAGATTCCCTTACTACCTCACCTATGGCGGACCTACTTCTGTCGACATCAACCCATTTACTCCAGAAGTCAGGGGGGCAATGTACCTTGGTTCGAGCTCTTTTCAGCCTGATCATGATCTATACACTTGATGGCTCAGTGATGCAGCAGCAGTTATTGGTGATACCCGGGTGTGTGTGAGATGTCTCAACCCTCAGGAGGGGGTGGCCCTGCAGGTAGCCCCCCACATACACAGCTGACTTCTTCATTCCAACACTTGATGCATCTCCTCTCATTTGATGATATCGGCCTCATTTGCTTGTAGAACCTCTTCAATTTGCACGTGTCAGCCCGATTTCGAGAGCCCTTCCCCGTGTGTAGGGGGCATTTGGGTGTATTAATATCTCATGTACCACCATATTATTGTATAAGTCCTGAAGAATATTCCAGGCATCGCATGTATGTGGGATTCATCATTCTTGATTTTTGGCTCATGATTAGGCCAGCACTAGTTTTATGATTGCGTTCCGTGGTTTTCCGAGCACCTTATTCTTTGTACTACTGTCTCGGCGGGCATAGGTATGCCTCCCCCGCTGCCTTTTCACATTGGTACCACATCATACTTGAGACTTGTTGCACCTGTAAGTCTTGTCTCCTCAGGGTCTAGTCCTCCACCACTTTAGATTACCTTACATTCCTCTCTTTCATTTCTATCTTGCTGTTTACTGATTTAGTTCTTACAACGTACTTCGGTCATACGATTTTCTCCTAACACTCATACGTTGGGGGGAAATCTATTACACCATTTTTTGGTCATCTAACCCATTATCGTTAGATAAACCCAAGTACACCATGTAAGACTAATTTTACCCCAAGTAAAATCGCTTTCACCACATTCGCTTACATTTCTTGGTCATATTTAACCCAAAACAAGGTAATCAATTAAATAAATCATTATTTATTTAATTATTTCCTAAGAATAAGTTATTTAAATCATTATTTAAATACTATTCCTAGTTAAATTTGACTAAATCATTTTTAAATAATTAAATAAACCATTATTTATTTAATTATATTACCCTCATTTCCCTTAAATAATAAATAAATCATTTATTTATTTATTATTTATAAATAAAGCAATTGACCCAAGTCAAAAACCCTTTTCCCTCCAACAAATATAATAAAATAATCCTAAAGGGTGATTCTAGAATGTGATTAATAATATTTTATTCATGCACCGAGTTCTAGAACACCCCAATATTTTTTTATAAATAGAAGGGTTCTCCCCAGTAATTAGTCACCTCCATTGCATTAGATCACACTAGATCTACTCTTGGTTACCAATTTTATTTGTTTGCATTTTGAACTCCCATTGAATTCCATGTTTGTTAGGGTTTTCCACATTAACCAAAGAGAGGAATTTTAGATCTGAAATACTGAGGACTTCCAAGAACCCATCCCACTAAGGAGAACTGGAAAACACCTTTCTTGTTTTCCTCTCAAGTGCCCCATTCTTTAATATAATATAAGATTATTTTTATACATTGTTATTGTCTTGTTCATTGGATGCATGGAGCCATTTTACATTTTATCTGCTTAATGTCTTTTATGCTTAGATCTAATTTTATGCAGCAAATTTGAAGATATTTTGTAGCCATACTTGATGTTAGGTCTACTTGATATGCATAGCTAAAGTGATCTTTTACGATGAAAGAATCATACTAACAATTGGCGACTCCACACGGGTTTTTTTTTGCGACCACTATCGTTTTCTATCTTCCTGCATATCCAACTGTTTCAGACCCTAGGGTTTCTCTTCCATTTTTCTCTTAAACCCTCAAACAGTCAAATTTCTAACTTCCGTGTATTTCTGGCCTTTTTGTGCAGGTGATCGACATCAGTCGCTGCTAAGACGACAAAATTTTTTGAAATCTGCCGCCTCCAAACCCGGATCTGCAGGTCGCACTTATCGGCCCAAAAAGTGCGACCTGGCCTTGAGCTCGCACTTTTCTGCCCTAAATCTGCGACCTGGCCTGAAAACAGGCCCAAACCTGCGACCTGCAATTTTTTCTGCAATCTGCCAGCACTTTTTCTGGAGCTTTTGTCAGGGTTTTCTAGCCTCTGTCTCCACCTGTTCAGACCTGTTGCTAATCTATTTCACTCACCTATGTGGGACTCTTGCCCCTTAGGGCTTTAGTTCCCTCCACTTTTTGTGGGAGAGTTTTTTGATGTTTTCAGACATCTGAATTTCCAGAAGCTTTAGCCTTATTTCAGATCTGATAACCTCTTGTTCAGATCCTCAAAGGTCAGCTTTTCTTCCCTTTCTATACAGTGCCTTTCGCTTTGTTTGGGTTCATCTCTAGGGCCACCTCTTTGACCCCCCTCTTTTTAGCTGATCTCCTATTTTCTAGCAGCAACCTTGCCCCTACCTCTTTGCTGATTTCTACACCACTTTCCAGCAGATTTCTCCATTAGATCCCAGTCCCTCCGGACCTTAGATATATTGATCTCTTGTTAGCGTGCTCTGCCCCTTCTAGACTAGTTTTGAGAGACCCACCTTCTTGGGTTTGATTGCTTCCTTTTTAGTTGCTAATTTTCTGTTCTTTCAGTCTTATTTACTACAGATTTCTTTTCCATTACGCAGCACACTTTTTCTTTTACTCTCAAAATGTCTGGGTTTAATCAATTAAAATTAATGCACGCCACACACTGACCCTAAGTGAAGAAGAGCTTGGTTAACACCACCTGGAAAAGACTCTAAAATTAATTGACACTGCACCTCCTTGCCCTTGTCGCGTCTCACTTTTTCACCTTGCTTCCCTTGTCGGTATTTATTCTTCCCGCCATCATTTCGCCTCCAAGGCGTTTATCACGGCGACTTCTTAGCCTTCACCCTCAGTTTCCGGTTGGTCGACTTCCTCCTTCCCGTCGTCATCGAGTAATTCGTCCCCCGAGTCCACACTCCGACTCTGCCTCTGATTGTTCGGGTTCTCCCCGTCCTTCTGGTTCTCCCCCTTTTACCTCCACCATGTCTGGTTCTGGACCTAGCCCTAATCCTAATTCTACTGCTGGTTCCGCTTCCAGTGGAACCACTACGGGACCTACCTCGACTGCCCCATTACTTCCGTATATGGTCGGCCTCAGTCTCCCCGACTTCAATCAACTTATCAATGATCCTATCCGCCATGATGTCAGTTGGCCTGCTATGCCAACCAACCTCCCCTCCGACATTCCCAAGTTTGAAGGCCTTGCTAGTGAAGATCCCTCTAATCATATCCGATCTTTCCACATGTGGTGCTCCTCTAATTCCATCACTGATGACTCCATTCGTCTTCGTTTATTCCAACGCACCCTTACTGGCGAAGCGTCCAAATGGTATGTTAATCAAGCCACCTCTTCCCATACCACTATTGCAACCATTGCCCAAGCCTTTTTGTCTTATTTCTATCTCCCTCTCTGATACAACACTGGCACTGAACTATTTACCTCCTTTCATCAATCCTCTTTAACGCATCTCTCCGCTCATGTCTAAGAGTGGAAACAACGACGAAGCTTATGCCATGCTCCCCCCTTTGAAGATCAAGTTTACATGGATTGGTTCCTTTGCTCTCTCTTACCTCCCATTGGCAAAGATGTTGCCTCCCATTTCTCCCAAACTGAAGAAGCCGCCCTTCAAATCGCCTTAAAATATGACCTTATCTATGCCCAGTCTGGTTATGTTTATACTGTCCTTCCTGATCTCCCCAAGCCCGGGGGCACTAACACCTTCGGGACCTCTCACTCTGCCGACGGTATCATCGGAGCCATGTCTCATACCTCTGCTCAACCTCTTACGCCCTATGGTTTTCCTCCCGGCGGGGCCAGCACCTCCAACCCCTTTTTCCCCCCCGGTAACATGTATCCAGGATTTGGCATGCCTCCCCCTTTTACCCACTTTCCTGCTTACCCCAATGTTGCCCATTCTCACCCTTACCATTATCCGCAGCCTGGTGTCCCAGCTCCTCCAGCATTTGGACCTCTCGCTCCCTTGCCTCCTCCACCCCCACAACCACACTTACTTCCCCCTCCAGGGCATGTATTTGTGCAGCCAGGTGCAACTCCTCCTCTTCCTTCGCAACGAAGGAGGAAAGGCACTCCCTCCGCTTTCGGTAATCTTCAACCCAATCCTTCCCGTCTTGATTCTAACACTGCTGATCAGCCTCATAGCTCTCAGCCCAAGCAAGACAGGCCACTTCGCACCAATAAGCAGTGTTCATGTTGTGGTGTTTACGGTCATTACACTCACGATTGTCCCCGGTTACCACAAATGCGGCACATGTGGGAGTCTGAGGCCACCGTGCAGGGACGACACTCTTCTCCTTCTATCCCTTCCCATACAGCTACCTCTCAACACGCTATGTTTCCCGATCCTTTCCCTCAACTAGGACTCATGGCCACCCAGTCACCTCATGGCTCGGAACCCACTCAACCTTCTCCTTCTGGTTCCTCTGATTACCAGATCCTCGTGATGGCCTCAGAACACTCTCTCACCACCAATCCTTCCCTTCAGACTCGGTCTCCCATTGCTTCTACCCCCGAGGGCCCTACTAAGCCTCTATCGACACCCAATGGTCCCTTGCCAGTTCCTCCACCCAACGCCAAGATTCATACCCAAATTCCTAAGGGCCCATTACGCCGAAATGTTGCCTCTGATCAGACTTCCCTAGATGCTGTCGACCCTACTAATGACCAGTTAATTGTTTTCGATCCCCGTCAACTTTACCATCCCCCTCTTCCTGTGTCTGTTATTTTCCAAATCTTGCTGCAAATCCAAAATGTCACTATTGCTCGATGCGTCATAGATGAGGGGGCATCTACCTGTGTCATGTCCGCTTTGGTTTGGCAACAACTCGGATCTCCTGCGTTGGCCCCTTCCACAATCACCCTTCGTGCGTGGGATGGCCATGCTTCCCAGCCCGTCGGCCTCTTCCGCCACTGTCCTATTACTCTTGCAGGCAAAAATGTGTGTGTCGACATTGAAGTGATCAACGCCCCTCTTGATTGCAACATCCTCTTGGGGCATAGTTACACCTATGCCATGTCTGCCATCCCATCCGCAGTTTACCGCAAGATGTTCTTCCCACATAACGGAAAAATTGTCACCATCAACCAGTTATCGTATCGTACCCCCCAATCTCAAATTTCCCCTGAGCCCTATATTTCCACCGCCACTACGTCTTGGCCCAGTGTCTCTCCCGGCCTCTTTAAAGACACCTCCTTGCTCGGCACCTTTCTTGACCCACCTACCCTCTCTGACCCTAGCTTGGTAAGCGTTTGCATGATGCAATCATCTTGCGCTGACCTTAATCAGCCCACTTTGGCTAGTCAGCAACCTTAATTTTCCCCAACTCCTTCGGCTCCTAGCCCTTCACCCCCGCTAGCCAGTCTTTTTCCTTCAGAATCTCCCCTCCCTACAAGATCAATTCCGCCCGATTTCACTCCCCTCGGCCCCGTCCCTCCTAGCCATTTTTCTGCTGGTCAGATTCCTTTCCTTGCTCCCCCTCCTGGAGCTTCTTCCGTCCCTATCTTGGCTACCCTCTCCCTACCCAACTTGACCTTGGGTATACCAGTCTGGTATCTAAGCCCCCTTGCCCCTACCCTGCCTGGTCAACCCAAGCCATATCTTGCTTTGACTCTGGTTGAACCAATACCCATGACCTCTTCCGCTGCTCGAACACCTCAGTCTCCTCACCCAGCACCTCCTCCTATTATAACCATGTCCGGTAACAATAGAAAATCTCACAGGAGGGCACTGAAGGACATGGTGGCGTTGACAACTTCCACCCTTCCTCGAATTCCAAAACATCCCATCCAGTGCGCCTTGTGCAACATTGTCGGCCATGCCACCCGTACCTGTCCTGAATTACCACACCTCAAAACCGTGATCAATGAAATGTTTCCAGAATTTGATATTCCCACGGTCCAGGTCACCCTCCCTGGTTCCCTTCCCAAACTTAAAAACTTGCGCACCAATCACCCTTGTTCTTTATGCGACTTCCATTGGCATTATACCCACCTTTGCCCCTGTCTTGCCAAGTATCGTGCTTCTTTGGCCGCTTATCGCCAATTCGAAGCCACGCTTTCCCGTCCTCCTTTTTTAACCCTCGACCATGCGTCCACCCCAATTACCATTTCTCATCCTGACACTAACAGGGCCAAACCTTCCGCCACTATTTCCTACCTTGCCTCATCACCGCGTTCCCCGGCTTCCAACCCCTTAGCCCCGTCCCCCGCTGTTTCCCCTACCCACTCATCTGTTGACCCCGCTATCACTTCTCATATTGACACAAACATAAGCCTTTCCCCTCAACATCAGATATCTCATATTTCTACTTCTTCGGGTCATCCTATGTCATCTACTATTCCCCTCTTCCAATTCAATGAAGACATCATGGAAGCCATGACCGAACCTGAATTTCCATGGGATGATATGCACCATCGTGCATACTTCCTACCACATCAATCACATGACCAATATGCTCTCGAATCCAAATAATTCATTCCCAATAAAGTTGATTGGTTCAAAAACCCCATCCCTGCCCCTGACGCTTTCGAAGAAGGCAATATGGCTAACATCTCCCCTACCATCAAAATAGACATTTCTGTCAAACCAGGTATTGAAGAACACATCACCATGGGTGCCCACTGTACTCCGGAAGAAATTGAAGCCTACACCAAACTCTTCAAATAATTCCGTGATGTTTTCGCCTAGTCCTACTCCGAAATGCCAGGACTCGATCCGGCCATTATCGAACACTACATCGACACATGGCCTGACGCCATTCTGGTCCGTCAAAATTTAAGACCCATTCATCCATCTAGATGTGAAGCCACCAAAGCTAAAATCGATAAGCTCCGGCAAGCTGGTTTCATTTACCCCATTGAGTACACCACTTGGGTGTCCAACCCAGTTCCTGTTCTCAAAAAACAAGGCACCCTTCGTGTTTGCACTGACTTTCGCGATATGAACAAAGCTTGTCCCAAAGACAACTTCCCCACACCATTTATTGACCAAATCATTGATGAGTGTGCAGGGCACAAGGTCTTATCCTTTATGGATGGCTTCTCAAGATACAACCAAATCGTTATCCGTCATGCTGATCAACTTAAAACCGTTTTCATTAGTCCTTGGGGCACTTTTGCATACCGAGTCATGCCATTTGGTCTTAAAAACGCTGGTGCCACTTTTCAACGAGCCATGTCTTATTATTTCCATGACTTAGCTCATATTATCCTCGCCTATTTAGATGACCTTACTGCACGTTCTAAACGTCGGGCACAACACCTCCATGATCTGCGTACCATTTTCCTCCACTGTCACAAGTATAATATCCATCTCAACCCTTTGAAATGTGTCTTCTGTGTTCCCGCCAGTCATCTACTCGGCTTCATTGTATCTAGAGACGGGATAAATCTTGACCCTTTGAAAGTTCAAGCCATTCTTGAACTGCCTATCCCTCAAACCTCACGACAACTCCAAAGCCTCCAAGGCAAAGATAATTTTCTTCGCTGATTCGTTCCAGACTATGCGACCACCGCGCATGGTTTCCTTCAACTTCTTCGCTCCCACACTTCTTTTGTTTGGGATACCTACGCTCAACAATCTTTTGATGCCCTCAAACATGCTCTCACCTCTGCCCCCTTGATCCGTCATCCTGAATTTGACCGAGATTTCATCCTTTACATCTCCGCTTCCACCCATTCTGTTGCTGGTGTCCTTATTCAAGAAGATGATAACGGCCTCGAGCATGTGATCTATTATGTCAGTAAAAACCTTGCTGGCCCACCTGTGTCCTACTCACATGAAGAAAAGTTAGCACTAGTTGTTGTGTTCTCGGTCCAAAAACTGCATCATTATATCCTCCTGCGTTCCACCAAGGTTATGACTGATTCCAACCCCATGGCTTTCCTGTTGAGTCGACGCATCCTCAGTGGGAAGTACGTTCGTTGGGTCATTATTCTCCAAGAATTTGACCTTGAATTTGTCACCCCAAAAGTAAGAAAGGTTTAGCCCTTGCTGAACTCATTTCCGATTTGCCTACCGGGACGCAAGACACTCCTATTAATGATGCTCTTCCCGATGAAAATTTATTTGCCATCACCACTGATGATCCTTGGTATGGTGATATCCTTAATTACCTGCAAACCCAAAAGTTCACCCTTCATCTTGATCACGCTACCCGACGACGCATCCGACACCAGGCCTCTCACTACCTTCTAATCGGCGACGACCTTTATCGTCGTGGAGTAGATATTGTCCTTCGTCATTGCCTCACACACGCTGAAGCTGAACAAGTCCTCAACGCCTGCCATAGCGGTGCTTGTGGGGGCCACATTTCCGGCCTTTCCACCACCCAAAAAATCATGCATGCCGGGTATTTTTTGCCTTCTCTCTTTAGTGATTTCATTGAAGCAGTCAAACACTATTCCAATTGCCAACATTTCACCCCCAAGGCGCGAGCTCCTCCCGCTCCCCTCCATCCCGTCATCACAGCTGGCCCCTTTTGCAAATGGGCCATTGACTTTATGGAATGTCGACCTCCCTCCACCGGTAACCACAAATACATCATCGTGGCAGTTGTCTATTTCACCAAATGGGCTGAAGCTATGCCGACATTCAACAATACAGCAGCCACCGCAGCCCTCTTTTTCTTTAACCATGTCATCACTCGATTCGGAGTTCCAAAACAGTTAGTCTCTGACCATGGCCGACATTTCAAAGATGAGATCTGGCATGAGCTATCCTCACTCTTGGGTTTTGAGCACCAATATTCATCTTCTTATTACCCCCAAGGTAATGGCCAAGTTGAAGCGGTTAACAAAATTCTTAAGACCATGCTTCAAATAACGGTGAATAAGCACAAAACCAATTGGCACCTTATGCTCTTCCCTACTTTGTGGGCTTATCGGACTTCGTTTAAAACCGCCACTGGTTTCGCTCCTTTCCACCTTGTCTTCGGTGAGGAGGAAGTCCTACCAATCGAGTGTGAAATCCCTTCCCTCCACCTGGCTGTCGAACTCCTCCCTGATACCCAACCTCTAGAACAATGGCTTATCATGCTCGAGCGCGCCTCTGAAGACCATCGTGTTGCATTGCAAACTCTTGAAGCGGCCAAAAAGCACACCAAAGCTCAGTATGATAGAAAAGTACACCCTCGCCAATTTCACGAAGGTGACCTTGTTCTAGTATATGACCAGGCCCATGATACCCTTAGTCATGGGAAGTTCGACTCAATATGGCTCAGTCCTTACATTATCAGTAAAGACCTTGGGAAGGGGGCCTATCTTTTAGAGGACTTTGAAGGCCACCCCCTTCCTAATCCTCGCAATGCACTCTATCTCAAGAAATATTACCCCTAGCATTTCCCACTCGAAATGCACGTTTTATTTTCTTGTAGATAGCCAGCATATATTTTTTTCACATTTTGCTACTTCACCAGGACACCCGTTGTCCACGAAGTCTTCCCCCACATCCCCTTAAAATCGGATTTTCTCACTTACACCACAGTTCAATGGGGGGCACCACTTAGCCCACACACTCATCTCCATTCATGATAATTTTCGTCATGAGTTACCAGTTTGTACTCATGCTTTTTATGGTCCCCATTGGCACCATCCCTCATTTCATCATCATCCTTAGTTATGTATGTGCGTCGCTCCACTATTTTCTCCCGTGCCTTAATTTAGATTCCCTTACTACCTCACCTATGGCGGACCTACTTCTGTCGACATCAGCCCATTTACTCCAGAAGTTAGGGGGGCAGTGTACCTTGGTTCAAGCTCTTTTCAGCCTGATCATGATCTATAAACTTGATGGTTCAGTGATGCAGTAGCAGCTATTGGTGATACTCGGGTGTGTGTGAGATGTCTCAACCCTCAGGAGGGGGTGGCCCTGCAGGTAGCCCCCCACATACTCGGCTGAATTCTTCATTCCAACACTTGATGCAGCTCCTCTCATTTGATGATATCGGCCTCAGTCGCTTGTAGCACCTCTTCGATTTGCAGGTGTCGGCCCGATTTCGCGAGCCCTTCCCCATGTGTAGGGGGCATTTGGGTGTATTAATATCTTATGTACCACCATATTATTGTATATGTCCGGACGATTATTCTAGGCATCGCATGTATGTGGGATTCATCATTCTTGATTTATGGCTCATGATTAGGCCAGCACTAGTTTTACGATTGCGTTCCATGGTTTTCCGGGCGCCTTATTCTTTGTACTATTGTCTCGATGGGCATAGGTATGCCTCCCCCGCCGCCTTTTCACATTGGTACCACATCATACACTTGAGACTTGTTGCACCTGTAAGTCTCGTCTCCTCAGGGTCTAGTCCTCCACCACTTTAGATTACCTTACATTCCTCTCTTTCATTTCTATCTTGTTGTTTAGTGATTCAGTTCTTACAACGTACTTCGGTCATACGATTTGCTCCTAACACTTGTACGTTGGGGGGCAATCTGTTACACCATTTTTGGGTCATCTAACCCATTATCATTAGATAAACCCAAGTACACCATGTAAGACTAATTTTACCCCAAGTAAAATCGCTTTCACCACATTCGTTTACATTTCTTGGTCATATTTAACCCAAAACAAGGTAATCAATTAAATAAATCATTATTTATTTAATTATTTCCTAAGAATAAGTTATTTAAATCATTATTTAAATATTATTCCTAGTAAAATTTGACTAAATCATTTTTAAATAATTAAGTAAACCATTATTTATTTAATTATATTCCCCTCATTTCCCTTAAATAATAAATAAATCATTTATTTATTTATTTATTTATAATTTATAAATAAAGGAATTGACCCAAGTCAAAAACCCTTTTCCCTCCAACAAATATAATAAAATAATCCTAAAGGGTGATTCTAGAATGTGATTAATAATATTTTATTCATGCACCGAGTTCTAGAACACCCCAATATTTTGTTATAAATAGAAGGGTTTTCCCCATTCATTAGTCACCTCCATTGCATTAGATCACACTAGATCTACTCTTGGTCACCAATTTTATTTGTTTGCATTTTGAACTCCCATTGAGTTCCATGTTTGTTAGGGTTTTCCACATTAACCAAAGAGAGGAATTTTAGATCTGAAATACTGAGGACTTCCAAGAACCCATCCCACTGAGGAGAACTGGAAAACACCTTTCTTGTTTTCCTCTCAGGTGCCCCATTCTTTAATATAATATAAGATTCTTTTTATACATTGTTCTTGTCTTGTTCATTGGATGCATGGAGCCATTTTACATTTTATCTGCTTAATGTCTTTTATGCTTAGATCTAATTTTATGCAGCAAATTTGAAGATATTTTGCAGCCATACTTGATGTTAGGGCTACTTGATATGCATAGCTAAAGTGATATTTTACGACGAAATAATCATACTAACATTTATATGAATGATCCCTCCATAGTAGTATGGTACATTCCCAGGAAGATAATTGAACCATATGTTGCATAAATATTACCCTCCTTATACTTGGAAACCCAAGTCAAGATGATGTCATACCAATGTAATAGATGTCTCCATCCACTACTCCATCAATCTCACCTCCTCTTTCCTTGAATTGCATCAAGTGTGAAGTGATCCTGGGGAAAATCCATCAATAACCCCAAGCTCTTAAATGACAGCATTGTTGGCCTCTGCAAATAATCTCTAGCCAACTCATAGCTCCATTCTTTGACAGGCTCCTTGTCAAAGATATATCTCATAATGCTGCAATACATAAGGAGTTCCCCCCAAGGTGGAAGTACCTCTCTATCATCAAAATCCAAGGAGATAATGTCATCTCCTCCTCCTTTTGCAACATCATGCAAAGTGTGAGAGAAAAACTGCTCTTGCTCTCCCAAGAACAAACAAAGAAACAAAATATTTTGCTACCTCCCCATACTTCCATCATACAACTCATGTGATGAAGACACAATGAATGATATGAGTACTACATCAACACCATGCATCCATACTCTATGCTGCTCAAAGATGCAAGTATCCTGCCATCTCTTCTCCATCCTCCTACTCTTAGGAAGAGTGTTTGCCAAGTGATGGCCAAAATCTTTCAAGAGTAACCAGCGCAGCCAAGCCTCCTGCTTACCAGTGTCATATATCTACAAGTAGCCTCCCAACTCCTTGTTCATCAACCACATCCACTCAATCACTTGTGGATGCTTTCTCCTTTTCTTCATCTTGGTACTCCTCCCATGAGGGCTACCATCCTCCCAAACCAAATATCTGTCTTTGCACTTCATGGGATTTTGAAATGCAATCTTCTCAAGGATCAATGAGACACTATAAGGACCCAAATAGGTGGTAGCAAAAACCTTCCATCATGATGTGCATGGCGAAAGGAATGTCCAACACAAGCATGAGAGATGTTATCCAGCCTAAGATTTCCTCCATCTTCTATCTGCTCCTGTGAGAAAGGGATAAAATATTTGCACTCCATGGTTTGTTGAAGTGCACCTCTAATGAGATCTCTCCTTGAGACCTCCCTCTCAACAATAGTCCTCCAAAACCAATAAGTTCTTGGATTTGCTGGAAGTAGAAGTTCCTCTTTGAGCTGAGAGGAGCTCATTGAGAAAGTGTCATCTTGAAAGGAGAAAGGTTTTCTCACTCCAATATGTCTACCATCTTCCTTCAAGTATTCAAACCCCAACCTCAAGTGTGATGTACAATCCAACAATGGCTCATGAGAATGATGGTTTTCTTCCTTGAATGTTTCCATGTTTCACAACGCAATGCAACCAAGCTGCTCTATGGTATCAATGGGATTTTACCCTTCGTCATGCAAAAGTAAATATCCACAATTATCAAAAGAATTAGCTGCAACAATAGATTGTGGAAATCTTTTCATACCTCGATGTGATTTTGGAACTTATTGTAGGGCTGCAAGAGTTCCTTCCTCCAAAGTGTTGGCTACCCCAACTGTTGATGCATGTGGTTGCTCCTCCCTGAGTGTGACATCGTTAGGACAAATCTCCTCAAGTGGTGTGATCTTTTCCTCCTTTGTTCTTTCTGCATCAAAGGTTTTGATCAACCTTTGAGTGAACTCTGCGAAATTTTTCACCCTTGCATGGCTCAAGTGGCTATACCACCAAACATAGGCTTCACCCTCCATGTGCCGCGCTGATATTTCAACAGATTCTTCCTCTACCATAGGATGTAGTAGGAAAAATGCTTCCAACTTTCTCGCCCAAGTTCTTGATGTAGATAACCCATCAAAGGTAGACAACATAAATCTATTTCCTCTGATTTCTCTTCTGCTGCAGGGTCTCTTCTCTTCCTTCAACTGGATGAAATGAGGGAAATCTAGAGTCTCCTTTAAGGGTCTAGGTTGAGATCTGTACTCAACAAGGTAATCACTTAGAATATGATAATCCAAGTGTCCTTCATGCTCAATGTCTTCTTCTTGATGAGAATAGGAAGTGCATGGTCCTTCCTCTTCTTCTTCTTCAATATTCCTGACCTCCTTGGAGAGGTTTTCTCTGGATCTAAATACTGATGCGAGCAATCTCATCTTCTTAAACATTCTGATCTTCTTGGGCTTAGACTCATAGGCTGAGCCAAGAAAGTTGCTCCGATACCACTGTAATGTTCCCAATTCGGAACAAGTAGCAAGGCATGACTAGAAAACACATTTTCCAGTAATGGCTGCTACAAGAATTGAAACCAGGACTTGGATCCCTTAGATCAATGTATCTAAGTCTCAAATCCAAGAGATGGCTCCAAAAAAATCCTTCTAAGTGGGTTAAACAAATCTCCCACACTTAGATGTCCTCTGAAAATGATCGATGAGGGACTACAACTAATGCATGAACATGCAATAGATAAAAAACATTATTTTATAAGTTGTGAGACAAGAAGATGTAGATAGCAAAAAATTAATGTTATAGCAGCAAATAAAGTACAATTTCTTGAGGAAACATCTGCTCAAGAAAGGCAATGCAAGCCTCAACAAGAAATGTACATGAAAATAGAAGAACACTGTTATTTCTGCATAAACCCAGGCTAAGAGGACGCGGTTTATAAAAGGTATTGCTCGATATTAAATGATAACTAAAATATATGACAATATATGGCTCAAATACAATAGGGGAGCAAATCTCTAACCCTTAGAAGCAATAATACATCAATCCTCCAAAGGATTGGCTGAAAAATACAAAATGGAAAAAATGTCGGAGTTGTTGGGCAATAGCTACAACTCAAATCTGGAACTCAATAGAGAAGGCTAAAGATGATAAGAAATATGAAGTAGAAATCCTCAAATGGATCTCCAAAGTAAAAGGCTGACCCTTACACTTGAGATCTCAACCTCCAATCAACACTATAATCCCTCACTGCAAGTGCTCCATGAAAATAACGCAGTCTAAGAGGATAACTATGTCGTAGGTGGAATAGAATGATTTGGCCAAGTGAAAAGATCTGAAAATAAGCTCCAAACCTTCCAAACTAATCCTCCAAAGGAAAGAAATACTCTTCCTCTGAAAAAAAAGCAATGGAAGAGGTGTTGTGACTTCTCACTGCAACATCCTGCAACACAAAATTATGTTGCTGCAACAATAACGTTGTCCTGGAGGAGGATGCTTGGCCTCAATCCTAGATGTGAGACAAATCAGTACAAATCCTTCAAGAGGATTCTCAAGAAAGGAGAATGATCTTTAAGTAGGAAATCCTTGTGCCAAGCAGCACAATATCTCAGCTAAATAGCCGAGGCAGACATGAAATCAATAACCATATGCATGAGAAAAAATGGCTGCCTTGCCCTCCTTTTAAACACATGAGAGCTCCCTCTCCATGGGCCCCACTCTATTAGGGTTTCCTCTTTTAAGTAACATTCCCTCCTGTATCTCTGCGCTTTCCCATGTAGTGCTTTCCACTTCATACCCTGCGTTGTTTGACTTGGTCAAAATTAACCAAGCCTCTTTGCAAATGTCTACCTTCACACATGAGGGTGTGAAATCTAGTTCCAAGGATAATCCCCTTTCATACTAGAGGAATTTTATCCATGTTTTTATTATGAATGGGCCTTCTCACCCAATTATTCATCTCCTAAGTGAAAATGGACAAAACGAATGTTCCAATTTATTGAAGGAAAAATTTGGAACATTACAGCGGGCTTGGAAGGGAGACAGTGCTCTGCAAAGCACTGTGTCCAGTCTAAGGGTGCATTGGGCGCGGTAAACAAAGAAAAATGCTACTATTTAACTCACTTTATTTGCAAATTAGGCTCTAAAAAAGGTTAATCTTTATGTCTAATAGCTACTGGGTGGATAAACAAAGAAAATCAGAGGCTATAACACCTAGAACTAAGAGAAATTCTCCCCAATGGAGTCGCCAATTTGTTGGGCCAGAATTGTAATCTACGGATAAATTACGGTTCCCTAGACAGGTGCTAGTCTAGAAAAATAGGTGAAATACTATACTACTATTTCTCCTAACTCAGAACAGATATACAGAGAGGATCGGAGGCTTACATGTTCATTCGCTTCCAAATGGCTCCTTCTACCGCTTCTGCTGCAGCTTCAAATTCAAGCGGTTTGTGAGTTGAATGCTTGCTACAAGAAAGAATAGTGAAAAAACAAAAGATGCAATAATATAGATATCTATTCAAGCTAGTTAGCTAAATTAGTAAAGCATAAACTATATTCATCAACCAAGATCTTACAATATAGAAAATCAAAGCCAATACAAATGCATGTAGGGAAAAATTAGAAGTACTCTTTATTGATGATAGAAGGAGAGGTTACAACCTAGTGACTGATTTGAAGTGACCTTCCAGCAAAGTTCCCAAGCCTCATCATAGTATATTTCTCTGCAACAACAGCTTCAAAAATCTAGCTCTCAATTGAAAATCCTCCAACATTTCTCTACTCAAATTCTTCCTTCTCAAACACTTAGATCTGTGTTCAATTTATAGATGAATTGTAGATTGTTTTGCAATCAATAAATTTCCAAAAATAGTCAAGACATGTTTCCATTCATGTAGATGTCAAATGTACACTTGGACCCGAAGCTTGACACATGTGAACTCTTCTAGAAGGCATTGGCCAAGTGGAGATTCCAAAACAATGAGAATTTCGCTCCCAATGTGACCAACGCACCTGTGAATGTCGGGAAGCGCTTTGCAGAGTATCCTTGCATGGGGCTACCTGCATATGAAACACACCTAGGCCTCTTATAGCTTGTGTTGGTGAGCTCTCATATGTTATATAATAAGCTTCAAACCATGGAAACCTTTGTTTGATGAAATTATTGCTTGATTTGTCTTGTTTCTTGTCTCAGGGCATATAGCAACTGAAATGATGGAGAATGATAGACCCTTAATCATTGGTCCTGGAGATGATGCCCAGTTAACTAGGTCATTGGGAATGGTGCCCAAATTGACCTATAACATTGCTGATCTTCTGATACTGAAGATGTTGTGGGAGATGCAGCAAACTAGACACCTGCCTAAAAGGAATTCGTTGTTTATTGTATCGCCATGGCTACATCCTGCTCTGAATTATTTTCTATGTCTACCTTTGTATTTAACTTGATTATTTTCCTATACATTTCTTTGAACTCTTTTCCTACACTATCAGTGACTGAAGATGACTCTTCTTCCTTTTCTCTTTTAGTTGCTTTCTCTTGTGGAACAAGAGTCTGTGATGTTGATGTAGAAACAAGATGCTCATCATCTTCTTGTAATGTATTTTATGACCATACTGACTAGTTCACATATCTCTCTATCTCAAGCCTCTAGGTATGAATGTATGGAGTAGTTTTTTTTTCTACTCTCAGCTTGGAAATGATACCTAGAGGGTCATAAGACCATGTGAAACAAAGGTTGAATTTCGTCTCCTTAAGAATCTTATTTGACTCTTCTCCTGCTGACCTGTTGTTGCAAATGAAAGACCCAATCTATGTTTTGGTTCTGAACTATGCTTTATTTTTAGCTGAAACAAAATAAATTTTATCAAAATTCATCATTTGTCTGTTGTACTCAAGTGAAAAAATTATCATGGGGAGGTATTTTGGAAGCTTGTATGGTGCTAACTCGCATCCATACACTCTGATTTTTGTGTAATTATGGTACAAGTAAGTCTCTAGTATTTTACTGATCTGTTAAATGCAGAATTCTCTTGATGTGTTCACTGATCCTAGGTTTTGTTGAACTGTTTAGCACACTCATAGCTGGGTGGAGAAATTGTTCAATGAACTTCTTATAGGAGAATTCTTGTTTCTCCTTCACTACTAGAGATATCCAAAATATAACTGATTGTTGTTTTCCCTCTTCATCTAGCTTCTACATGGAAAATTTGAAACTCTCTCTTTGATAATAGAAAAACATATAGACCAAAATTGAAGTATATTTAAACACTTCTTCAGTTTGAAATTTAAGAAACTGCTCATGGATGTTATCAACGAGGAATTGACTGAAATTAAATATAACTGATCTGGATTTATGCAGAAACGCAAAAAAATACACATATAACCATAAATACAAAGATACAGTGGAAATAACACTTCATTTCATTAATATCAAAGAACGAAAATTTGCTTACAAAGAGAATGGAAATAAACTAGCTAGGGCACTGGTAGATTATCTCTGAGAAGAGATGTGGTGGCTACAGGCCTCTAAATTTTGTTACAATGAGGCTTGAGAGCCTATTTATTATTTAGAAACAATGGAAAACCATAAACATCTAAAAACCTAACCCTAGGAGATGAAGCGCCAAAACTATGGGCCCCGTTTGGGTAAATTGGTGTTTCAACTTCCCAGGGACGTAACTTTGGCATATGATCTCCATTTGATGCACACCATACCTCATTAGAAATATCTATCCGAGTAATAAAACTTTTGATGTGAGAAAAATCGGTCTATAGACCAATTTTGCTCCCATTTTTCCCAAAAAAAATGTTGTTTACGGCCTCAAAACAGCTCCAGAAGTCCAGGACCCGAAAAACTACTAAAAATAGTAAGTCGTGCCAAAACTAAAAAACTGAAAGAGACAATGGTGGGGCCCCAAGTGGAATAGGTGGGTGGCCACCAATATCCACCTAGATCATTCCTCCCCCCTTAGGAAGCAATGGTCCCCATTGCGTTGAGTTCCTCCATAAGATGAGGAAACTTCTGCTGAACATGGTCCCTGGTGAACCACTTTCCTTGGTGTAGGAGTTGGCCAGCTTTGACAACCTAATACATTTGGATCTTCTATTGGAGAGATTTATTGATTTACATTCCATGATATAATCTATGGTGGCCTATTCCATGTAGTTTGGGTTTAACTCTGTTGGTGTGAGTTGTTCTGCAATGTCAGAGGTGTCCAGTAGAGGTGGGAAGTAGGGACGAAGGCGGTCCACATTTAATACTGGGTGCAGACCAAGGAATGGTAGAATACTAATCTCAAAGGAATTTTTCCCTATAGACTTGGTGATGGTGTGCAGCCCATATCAGAGTAGGCGAAGCTTGTGGTGGGGTCCAGTGAGGCGCTCCTTCTACAAATGTAGCCACACTTTGTCGCCCACCTGGAAGTTGTGTGGCACCTGATGTTGATCATTTAATTTCTTATACTCAGCATTGGCTCTGTCCAATATGTCATTAACCTGTTGGCAGATGTGTTGAATGTGCTCAATGAAGTTTTTTCCTTTGTCAGCTTCAGTCTCAACATGAGCTGAATAAGCCTAATAGCCGCAAATGGCATGGCTATGTCAATGGGACATAGTGGATAGAATCCCAATCCAACCTAAAAGGGTTTGTGGCCAGTTGAGTTGTGGAGAGCCTGGTTATAACTATTTTGTACATAGGAGAGGCTCTTATCCCATGAGCGTGGATGCTTTGAATTATACATGCGCATAATGTGTACAATCATCATGTTGATGACCTCTGTCTGGCCATCAGTTTGGGGATGGAAAGCTGTGGACTTGGTGAGCTTGGTGTCTAGTTTTCACCCTTGCATGGCTCAAGTGGCTGTACCACCAAACATAGGCTTCACCCTCCATGTGCAGCCCTGATATTTCAACAGATTCTTCCTCCACCATAGGATGTAGTAGGAAAAATGCTTCCAACTTTCTCACCCAAGTTCTTGCTATAGATAACCCATAAAAGGTAAACAACGGAAATCTATTGCCTTTGATTTCTCTTTTGCTGCAGGGTCTCTTCTCTTCCTTCAACTGGATGAAATGAGGGAAATATAGAGTCTCCTTTAAGGGTCTAGGTTGAGATCTGTACTCTAAAAGTTAATCACTTAGAATCTGATAATCCAAGTGTCCTACATGCTCAATGTCTTCTTCTTGATGAGAATAGGAAGTGCATGGTCCTTCCTCTTCTTCTTCTTCAATATTATTTACCACCTTGGAGAGGTTTTCTCTAGATCTAAATACTGATGAGAGAAATATCATCTTCTTAAACATTCTGATCTTCTTGGGCTTAGACTCACAGGCTGAGCCAAGAAAGTTGCTTTGATACCACTGTAATGTTCCCAATTCGAAACAGCTAGCAAGGCATGACTAGAAAACACATTTTCCAGTAATGGTTTCTACAAGAATTGAAACCAGGACCTGGATCCCTTAGATCAATGTATCTAAGTCTCAAATCCAAGAGATGGCTCCAAATAAATCCTTCTAAGTGGGTTAAATAGATCTCCCACACTTAGATGTCCTCTGAAAACGCTCGATGAGGGACTGCAACTAATGCATGAACATACAATAGATCAACAACATTATTTTATAAGCTGTGAGACAAGAAGATGTAGATAGCCAAAAAATAATGTTATAGCAGCAAAGAAAGTACAATTTCTTGAGGAAACATCTACTCAAGAAAGGCAATGCAAGCCTCAACAAGACATGTACATGAAAATAGGAGAACACTGCTATTTCTGCATAAACCCAGGCTAAGAGGACGCAGTTTAAAAAAGGTATTGCTCCATATTTCATGATAACTGAAATATATGAAAATATATGGATCAAATACAATAGGGGAGAAAATCTCTAACCCTTAGAAGCAATAATACATAAATCCTCCAAAGGATTGGCTGAAAAATAAAAAATGGCAAAAATGTTGGAGTTGCTAGGCAGTAGCTGCAACTCAAATCTGGAACTCAATAGAGAAGGCTGAAGATGATAATAAATATGAAGTGGACCTCCTCAAATGGATCTCCAAAGTGGAAGGCCGGCCCTCACACTTGAGATCTCACCCTCCACTCAACACTACAATCCCTCACTGCAAGTGCTCAATGAAAATAACGCGGTCTAAGAGGGTAACTACATTGTAGGTGGAATAGAATGATTTGGACAAGTGCCAAGATCTAAAAATAAGCTCCAAAGCTTCCAAACGGATCCTCCAAAGGAAAGAAAGACTCTGCCTCTGAAAAACAAGCAATGGAAGAGGTGTTGTGACTTCTCACTGCAACACCCTGCAACACAGAATTATGTTGTTGCAGCAATAACGTTGTCCTGGAGGAGGATGCTTGGCCTCAATCCTAGATGTGAGACAAATCAGTACAAATCCTTCAAGAGGCTTCTCAAGAAAGGAGAAGGATTCCTAAGCAGGAAATCCTTGTGCCAAGAAGCACAACAACTCAACTAAACAGTCGGTGTTGCAAAAATGTCTAAGCAGACATGAAATCAATAATCATATGCATGAAAAAAAATGGCTGCCTTGCCCTCCTTTTAAACACATGAGAGCTCACTCTCCATGGGCCCCACTCTATTAGGGTTTCCTCCTTCAAGTAATATTCCCTCCTCTATCTCTGCACTATCCCATGTAACGCTTTCCACCTCATACCCTGTGTTGTTTTACTTGGTCAAACTTAACCAAGCCTCTTTGCAAATGTCTACTTTCACACATGAGGGTGTGAAATCTAGTTCCAAGGTTGATCCCCTTTCATACTAGAGGGATTTTATCCATGTTTTTTTTATTAATGGGCCTTCTCACCCAATTATTCATCTCCTAAGTGAAAATGGACAAAACTAATGTTCCAATTTATTGAAGGAAAAATTTGGAACATTGCAACAGGCTTGGAAGGGAGACAGTGCTCTGCAAAGCACTGTGTCCAGTCTAAGGGTGCATTGGGCGCAGTAAACAAAGAAAAATGCTACTATTTAACTCACTGTATTTGAAAATTAGGCTCTGAAAAAGGTTAAGCTTTATGTGTAACAGCTACTGGGTGGATAAACAAAGCAAATCAGAGGCTATAACACCTAGAACTAAGATAAATTCTCCTCAGTGGAGTCACCAATTTGTTCGGCCAGAATTGTAATCTACAGATATATTATGCTTCCCTAGACAGGTGCTAGTCTAGAACAATAGGTGAAAGATTATACTACTATTTCTCCTAACTCAGAACAAATATACAGAGAGGATTGGAGGCTTACTTGTTAAGTCGCTTCCAAATGGCTCCTTCTATCGCTTCCGCTACAGCTTCAAATTCAAGCGGTTTGTGAGTTGAATGCTTGCTACAAGAAAGAACAGTGAAATAGCAGAAGATGCAATAATATAGATATATATTCAAGCTAGTTAGCTAAATTAGTAAAGCATAAACTACATTCATCAACCAAGATCTCACAATATAGAAAATCAAAGCCAATACAAATGCATGTAGGGAAAAATAAGAAGTACTCTTTATTGATGATAGAAGGAGAGGTTAAAACCTAGTGACTGATTTGAAGTGACCTTCTAGCAAAGTTCCCAAGCCTCATCACAATATAAATCTCTCCAGCAACAGCTTCACAAATCTAGCTCTCAATTGAAAATCCTCCAACATTTCTCTATTCAAATTCTTCCTTCTCAAACACTTAGATCTGTGTTCAATTTATAGACGAAATGTAGGTTGTTTTGTAATCAATAACTTTCCAAAAATAGTCAAGACATGTTTCCATTCATGTACATGTCAAATGGACACTTGGACCCGAAGCTTGACACCTGTGAACTCGTCTAGAAGGCATTGGCCAAGTGGAGATTCTGAAACAATGAGAATTTCGCTCCCAATGTGACCAACGCACCTATGAATGTCGGGAAGTGCTTTGAAAAGTAGCCGTGCATGGGGCTACCTGCATATGAAACACACTTAGGCCTCTTAGAGCCTATCTTGGTGAGCTCTCATATGCTATATAATAAGCTTCAAACCATGGAAACCTTTGTTTGATGAATTTCTTACTTGATTTGTCTTGTTTCTTGTCTTAGGGAATATAGCAACTGAAATGATGGGGAATGGTAGAACCTTAATCATTGGTCCTAGAGATGATGCCCAGTTAACCAAGTCATTGGGAATGGTGCCCAAATTGACCTATAATATTTCTGATCTTGTGATACTGAAGATGTTGTGGGAGATGCAGAAAACTAGACACCTACCTGAAAGGAAGCCGTTGTTTCTTTTATCACCATGGCTACATCCTGCTCTGAATTATTTTCTATTTCTACCTTTGTATTTAACTTGGTTCTTTTCCTATACATGAATTTGAACTCTTTTCCTACACTATCAATCACTGAAGATGATTCTTCTTCCCTTTGTCTTTTAGTTGCTTTCTCTTGTGGAACAAGAGTCTGTGATGTTGATGTAGAAACAAGATGCTCATCATCTTCCTGTAATGTATTTTATGACCATACTGACTAGTTCACATATCTCTCTATCTCAGGCCTCTGGGCATGAATGTATGGAGTAGTTTTGTTTTCTACTCTCAGCTTGGAAATGATACCCAGAGGGTCATAAGACCATGTGAAACTCAGGCTGAATTTCGTCTCCTTAAGAATATTATTTTCCTCTTCTCCTACTGACCTGTTGTTGCAAATGAAAGACCCAATCTATGTTTTGGTTCTAAACTGTGCTTTCTTTTTAGCTGAAACAAAATGGATTTCATCAGAATTCATCATTTTTTTGTTGTACTCAAGTGCAAAAATTATCATGGGGAGGTATTTTGGAAGCTTGTGTGGTGCTAACTCGCATCCATATACTCTGATTTTTGTGTAATTATGGTACAAGTAAGTCTCTAGTATTTTCTTGATATGTTAAATGTAGAATTCTCTTAATGTGTTCACTGATCTTGGGTTTTGCTGAAATATTTGGCACACTCATAGCTGGGTGGAGAAATTGTTTAATGAAATACTTATAGGAGAATTCTTGCTGCTCCTTCATTACTAGAGATGTCCAAAATATAACTGACTATAGTTTTCCCTCTTCATCTAGCTTCTACATGGAAAATTTTAACCTCTCTATTTGATAATAGAAAAACATATAGACCAAAATTGAAGTATATTTAAACACTTCTTTAGTTTGAAATTTAAGAAACTGCTCATGGATGTTATCAACAAGGAATTTACTGAACTTATAAGATAACTGATCCGGATTTATGTAGGAACACAAAAAAATACACATATAACCATAAATACAAATATGCAGTGGAAATAACACTTCATTTCATTAATATCAAAGAACTAAAATTTGCTTACAAACATAATGGAAATAAACTAGCTAGGGCGCTAGTAGCTTATCTTTGAGAAGAGATGTGGTGGCTACAGGCCTCTGAATTGTGTTACAATGAAGCTCGAGAGCCTATTTATTATTTAGAAACAATTGAAAACCATAATCATCCAAAACCCTAACCCTAGGAGATGAAGCACCAAAACTATGGGCCCCGTTTTGGTAAATTGGTGTTTCAACTTCCCAGGGACGTAACTTTGGCATATGATCTCCATTTGATGCACACCATAACTCATTAGAAAGATCTATCCGAGGACTACAACTTATGATGTGAGAAAAATCGGTCTCTATACCCATTTTTCTCCCATTTTTCCCAAAACAAACGTTGTTTAGCGCCTCAAAACGGCTCCAGAAGTCCAGGACCCGAAAAACTACTAAAAATAGTAAGTCGTGCCAAAACTAAAAAACTAAAAGAGAAAATGGTTGGGCACCAAGTGGAATAGGTGGGTGGCCACCAATATCCACCTGGATCATTCATCCCCCCTTAGGAAGCAATGGTCCCCATTGCGTTGAGTTCCTCCATGAGATGAGGAAACTTCTGCTGAACTTGGTCCCTAGTGAACCTCTTGCCTTGGTGCAGGAGTTGGCCAGCTTTGACAACCTGATACAGTTGGATCTACTATTGGAGAGAGTTCTTGATTTACATTTCCATGATATAATCTACGGTGGCCTATTCCATGTAGTCTAGGTTTAACTCTGTTGGTGTGAGTTGTTCTGCAATGTCATGGGTGTCCAGTAGAGGTGGAAAGTAGGGACGAAGGCGGTCCACATTTAATACTGGGCGCAGACCAAGGAATGGTAGAATACTAAGCTCAAAGGAATTGTTCCCTATAGACTTGGTGATGGTGTACGGCCCATATCAGAGTAGTCGAAGCTTGCGGTGGGGTCCAGTGAGGCGCTCCTTCTGCAAATGTAGCCACACTTTGTCACCCACCTGGAAGTTGTGTGTCACCTGATGTTGATCATTTCATTGCTTGTACTTAGCATTGGCTCTGTCCAATATGTCATTAACCTGTTAGCGGATGTGTTGAATGTGTTCGATGAAGTTGTTTGCTTTTTCAGCTTCAGTCTGGACATGAGCTGAATAGGCCTAATAGCCGCAAATGGCATGGCTATTTCAATGGGACATAGTGTCTAGAATCCCAATCCCACCTAAAAGGGGTTGTGGCCGGTTGAGCTGTGGAGAGCTTGGTTATAACTTTTTTCTACATAGGGGAGGCTCTCATCCCATGAGCATGGATGCTTTGAATTATACATGCGCATAATGTGTACAATCATACTGTTGACGACCTCTATCTGGACATCAGTTTGGGGATGGAAAGATATGGACTTGGTGAGCTTGGTGTCTATTTTTCACCATTGCATGGCTCAAGTGGCTGTACCACCAAACATAGGCTTCACCCTCCATGTGCAGCGCTGATATTTCAACAAATTCTTCCTCTACCATAGGATGTTGTAGGAAAAATTCTTCCAACTTTCTAACCCAAGTTCTTGTTGTAGATAACCCATCAAAGGTAGACAACAGAAATCTATTTCCTCTGATTTCTCTTCTGTTGCAGGGTCTCTTATCTTCCTTCAACTGGATGAAATGAGGGAAATATAGAGTCTCTTTTAAGGGTCGAGGTTGAGATCTGTACTCAACAAGGTAATCACCTAGAATCTGATAATCCAAGTGTCTTTCATGCTCAATGTCTTCTTCTTGATGAGCTTAGGAAGTGCATGGTCCTTCCTCTTCTTCTTCTTCAATATTATTGACCTCCTTGGAGAGGTTTTCTATGGCTCTAAATAATGATGAGAGAAATATCATCTTCTTAAACATTATGATCTTCTTGGGCTTAGACTCACAGGCTAAGCCAAGAAAGTTACTCCGATACCACTGTAATGTTCCCAATTCAGAACAGCTGGCAAGGCATGACTAGAAAACACATTTTCCAGCAACGGCTGCTACAAGAATTGAAACTAGGACCTGGATCCCTTAGATCAATGTATCTAAGTCTCAAATCCAAGATATGGCTCCAAAAAAATCCTTCTAAGTGGGTTAAATAGATCTCCCACACTTAGATGTCCTTTGAAAACGCTCGATGAGGGACTGCAACTAATGCATGAACATACAATAGATCAACAACATTATTTTATAAGCTGTGAGACAAGAAGATGTAGATAGCAAAAAATAATGCTATAGCATCAAATAAAGTACAAGTTCTTGAGGAAACATCTGCTCAAGAAAGGCAATGCAAGCCTCAACAAGACATGTACATGAAAATAGAAGAACACTGCTATTTCTGCATAAACCTAGGCTAAGAGGATGCAGTTTAAAAAAGGTACTGCTCCATATTACATGATAACTAAAATATATTGCAATATATGGCTCAAATACAATAGGGGAGCAAAGCTCTAACCCTTAGAAGCAATAATACATCAATCCTCCAAAGGATTGGCTGAAAAATACAAAATGGAAAAAATGTCGGAGTTGCTAGGTAGTAGCTGCAACTCAAATCTGGAACTCAATAGAGAAGGCTGAAGATGATAAGAAATATGAATTAGACCTCCTCAAATGGATCTCCAAAGTGGAAGGCCAACCCTTACACTTGAGATCTCACCCTCCAATCAACATTACAATCCCTCACTGCAAGTGCTCCATGAAAATAACGCAGTCTAAGAGGGTAACTATGCTGTAGGTGGAATAGAATGATTTTTCCAAGTGCCAATATCTGAAAATAAGCTCCAAAGCTTCCAAACTGATCCTCCAAAGGAAAGAAAGACTCTTCCTCTGTAAAACAAGCAATGGAAGAGTTGTTGTGACTTCTCACTACAACACCCTGCAACACAGAATTATGCTGCTGCAGCAATAACGTTGTCCTGGAGGAAGATGCTTGGCCTCAATCCTAGATGTGAGACAAATAAGTACAAATCTTTAAAGAGGCTTCTCAAGAAAGGAGAATGATTCCTAAGTAGGAAATCCTTATGCCAAGTAGCACAGCAACTCAGCTAAACAGTCGGGGTTGCAGAAATTGCTAAGCAGAAATGAAATCAATAATCATATGCATGAGAAAAAATGGCTGCCTTTCCGTCCTTTTAAACACATGAGAGCTCCCTCTCCATGGGCCCCACTCTATTAGGGTTTACTCCTTCAATGAATATTCCCTCCTCTATCTCTGCATTGTCCCATGTAGTGATTTCCACCTCATACCCTGTGTTGTTTGACTTGGTCAAACTTAACCAAGCCTCTTTTCAAATGTCTACTTTCACACATGAGGGTGTGAAATCTAGTTCCAAGGCTAATCCCCTTTCATACTAGAGGGATTTTGTCCATGTTTTTATTATGAATGGCCGTTCTTACCCAATTCTTCATCTCCTAATTGAAAATGGACAAAACTAATGTTCTAATTTATTGAAGGAAAAATTTGGAACAGTACAACAGGCTTGGAAGGGAGACAGTGCTCTGCAAAGCACTGTGTCTAGTCTAAGGGTGCATTGGATGCAGTAAGCAAAGAAAACTGCTACTATTTAACTCACTAAATTTGCAAATTATTCTTTGAAAAAGGTTAAAATTTATGTGTAATAGCTACTGGGTGGATAAACAAATCAAATCAGAGGCTATAACACCTAGAACTAAGAGAAATTCTCTCTAGTGGAGTCGCCAATTTGTTGGGACAAAATTGTAATCTACGAATAAAATATGCTTCCCTAGACAAGTGCTAGTCTAGAACAATAGGTGAAAGGATATAATACTATTTCTCCTAACTCATAACAGATATACAGAGAGGATTGGAGGCTTACTTGTTCAGCTGCTTCCAAATGGCTCCTTCAGTCCCTTCTGCTGCAACTTCAAATTCAAGTGGTTTGTGAGTTGAATTATTGCTACAAGAAAGAACAGTGAAACAGCAGAAGATGAAATAATATAGATATTTATTCAAGCTAGTTAGCCAAATTAGTAAAGCATAAACTACATTCATCAACCAAGATCTTACAATATAGAAAATCAAAGCCAATACAAATGCATGTAGGGAAAAATAAGAAGTACTCTTTATTGATGATAGAAGGAGAGGTTACAACCTAGTGACTAATTTTAAGTGGCCTTCTAGAAAAGTTCCCAAGCCTTATCACAGTATAAATCTCTCCAGCAACAGCTTCACAAATCTAGCTCTCAATTGAAAATCCTCTGGAATTTCTCTACTCAAATTTTGCCTTCTCAAACACTTAGATCTGTGTTCAATTTATAGATGAATTGTAGGTTGTTTTGTAATCAATAACTTTCCAAAAATATTCAAGACATGTTTCCATTCATGTAGATGTTAAATGGACACTTGGACCCGAAGCTTGACACATGTGAACTCTTCTAGAAGGCACTGGCCAAGTGCAGATTCCGAAACAATGAGAATTTCGCTCCCAATGTGACCAACGCACCTGTGAATGTCGAGAAGTGCTTTGTAGAGCAGCCTTACATGGGGCTACCTGCATATGAAACACACTTAGGCCTCTTAGAGCCTATGTTGATGAGCTCCCATATGCTATATAATAAGCTTCAAACCATGGAAACCTTTGTTTGATGAAATTCCTGCTTGATTTGTCTTGTTTCTTGTCTTAGGGCATATAGCAACTGAAATGATGGGGAATGATAGACCCTTAATCATTGGCCCTGGAGATGATGCCCAGTTAACCAGGTCATTGGGAATGGTGCCCAAATTGACCTATATCATTGCTGATCTTGTGATATTGAAGATGTTGTGGGAGATGCAGCAAACTAGACACCTGCCCGAAAGGAAGTCGTTGTTTCTTTTATCACCATGGCTACATCCTGATCTGAATTATTTTCTATATCTACCTTTGTATTTAACTTGGTTCTTTTCCTATACATGACTTTGAACTCTTTTCCTACACTATCAGTCACTGAAGATGATTCTTCTTCCCTTTGTATTTTAGTTACTTTCTCTTGTGGAACAAGAGTCTGTGATGTTGATGTAGAAACAAGATGCTCGTCATCTTCCTGTAATGTATTTTATGACTATACTGACTAGTTCACATATCTCTCTATCTCAGGCCTCTGGGTATGAATGTATGAAGTAGATTTTTTTTCTACTCTCAGCTTGGAAATGATACCTAGAGGGTCATAAGACCATGTGAAACTCAGGCTGAATTTCGTCTCCTTAAGAATCTTATTTGCCTCTTCTCCTGCTGACCTGTTGTTCCAAATGAAAGACCCAATCTATGTTTTGGTTCTGAACTGTGCTTTCTTTTTATCTGAAACAAAATTGATTTCATCAAACTTTATCATTTGTCTATTGTACTCAAGTGCAAAAATTATCATGGGGAGGTATTTTGGAAGCTTGTATGGTGCTAACTCGCATCCATACACTCTAATTTTTATGTAATTATGGTACAAGTAAGTCTCTAGTATTTTCCTGGTCTGTTAAATGCAGAATTCTCTTGATTTGTTCACTAATCTTGGATTTTTCTGAACTATTTAGCACACTCATAGCTGGGTGGAGAAATTGTTCAATGAACTGCTTATAGGAGAATTATTGTTTCTCCTTCATTACTAGAGATGTCCAAAATATAACTGACTGTTGTTTTCCCTCTTCATCTAGCTTCTACATGGAAAATTTTAACCTCTCTGTTTGATAATAAAAAAACATATAGACCAAAATTGAAGTATATTTAAACACTTCTTCAGTCTGAAATTTAAGAAATTGCTCATGGATGTTATCAATGAGGAATTAACTAAAATTAAAGATAATTGATCTGGATTTATGCAGGAACACAAAAGAATACACATATAACCATAAATACAAAGATGCATTGGAAATAACACTTCATTTCATTAATATCAAAGAACTAAAATTTTCTTACAAACAGAATGGAAATAAACTAGCTAGGGCGCTGGTAGATTATCTATGAGAAGAGATGTGGTGGCTACAGGCCTCTGAATTGTGTTACAATGAGGCTCGAGAGCCTATTTATTATTTAAAAACAATGGAAAACCATAAACATCCAAAAACCTAACGCTAGGAGATGAAGCGCCAAAACTATGGGCCCCGTTTGGGTAAATTGGTGTTTCAACTTCCCAAGGACGTAACTTTGGCATATGATCTCCATTTGATGCACACTGTTGAGCCCCAAAGATGTCTTTCCCCTTCACCAAATTTCACTTCATTTCCTTTGTCCCTTATCAATTACAGGCTTAAATGGTCAATAGGATTGGTTAAAGACACTTTAAGAATGTATATAATGACTAACTTGCTACACTTTTATGGTTTTGTTGTTCTAGTAATTTTTTACTAGACTTAGCTATAGAATGCAGCCATTTTGTAGCTAGTTTCCGATTCCGCAGCTGTCTTCATGTTCTCACAGGTTCCAGGTGTCACCTAAAAGAAAAACACATATGGGTGAATACCATACTTCATCCACAGCATTCCTTGCTCCCTATGAAGTCTAAGCATAAATCTACAGGTGGTTATGCACGTGGGAAACCAAAACTAAGAGATAGACTTCTAATAGGACAAGGACTGTACAGATGTCTTTAATCACAGTACGAGACCTCCACCAGAGTTCTAATTTGATTTTAGTTGGGAAAGACATTTATTCCTATTTTATCTCAAGGGCATTTATGTAATTTTCTTATAAGAATGACTTGGGAGACCGATAAATAGCTAGCTATATTTATGTTTTGTTGCTAGATCTCAAAAGACCGTAATACTCTGTTTTTGAAATACTTTTCCTTTAATGAAAGAAGCACCGCTTTATTGCAAGATTTGAGGCAATCTTGAGGAGATTTGTATGCTGATTCAGTGGTAGAGGACCCCTACTGCCCGAGAAGCTTTGTGCACATTGTTTAGATAAGTAATTTTAGCCTTGTTCCATTCCTAGTTTAAGCAATTTTTTGAACTTTGTGTTTTATACTCACTTGCATTGGATGCTACAGTCTAGTCTTTTTCTCACGAATTATTCCAAAATATCACTAATATTGAATGAGATATAACTGTAGTATTTTAGGAATTAGTTGCCTTTTTTTGAACTTTACGTTTTTGTGCTCAATTACATCAATTGTTACAACTAGACTTGTTCTTCCAAATTGTTCCAAAATATCCCTAATACTGAACGAGATAGGGCTGTAATAATTTAGAGATTAGTTGCATTATAAGTGTAGTTGTAATACTCCAGAGATTAATGATGCACTAGTTCAGATTATGTTCACTGTATTTCAAGTTAGACTAATGGCACTCTAGTTCAGTTTCTGTTCATTTTATTTCAAGTTAGGATAATGACATTCTAGTATAGTTATGTTAGTCCTTGTATTTGAAGTGATTGAAGTTTGAATGATTTCATTTAGTTCAGCTTTGCTCTATTGTATTTTAGTTTCATTGGTTAGTTTTGTTCCATTAAAATTCAAGGCCTTCATTATTTACAAACTACTCTTGTTATTAATCTCTTCCAACACATCATCATATGGACAGGAATTAGTGATATCAGTTCAAGGCCTTAACTGTTCTGCAATCTCTTATAATTGTACAAATAGCCTTTTTCCCAAAACTATTCCAAAAGACTCCTAACTTCCAAATAAGGCTTAGTAGTGACAATTTAAGTTACAGAATGGATTAATTTCAGTGTCATAGGTTAATTTAGAGTAGAGTTCCTCACTGTGTTGTAGACTATCTTTCCCAAATATGTTCCAACAAATTTCTAGCCATGGATAAGATTTTCTCTGTGATCTTGTAGGTAGTTGTTTACTTAGAAGAACCTCATGGCACTAACTTATCCTTTTCTCAAGCTATTCCAACATATTTCAGATGAATGAATTGGACTGAGTTCATGTTGTGAGTTATTGAGTTCATGTTTTGAGTTATTTTCTTGTCAAAGTTTTGCATTTTCTAAGTGCCATACATAGTTTAGAATAAGTTTTTCCCTATTTTAGTGTGACCAAAAACTTCTCTTTGCCAAAACTTAGTTCTTTTCCTCTTAGAATAAAAACACAAAACCAAAAACATTGGGAAAAAAAACACTAAACACAACATAGTGAGAAACAAATACCTAGGCACATATAGTG
The DNA here is from genome assembly GCA_034641835.2 of Pinus albicaulis. Classification (NCBI taxonomy): domain Eukaryota; kingdom Viridiplantae; phylum Streptophyta; class Pinopsida; order Pinales; family Pinaceae; genus Pinus; species Pinus albicaulis. The sequence continues at coordinate 668,040,920 of CM076578.1, read as the reverse complement.
CACTTCACTTCAATAGTTTACTAGCCCTGGTTGACAATTTATGACCTCAACTTAGGAACACTAAGTTGAGCAGACATTTTGGCACCGTTTCCGGGGAAGTGTAACTAGGTAGCCTTGTTTCTTACCTCTCAAAAACAATGATATGCGTAGAGAAACAGACTCAAGGGGTAGATTCATAAGAAGCAGAAGCTTGATTCCTAGAACACCACTTGTTTCACCAAGACCAAGAGTTAGCACACCTACAAGTCAAATCCACATTCCATCCTTTATTGATCCTATACTTCCAGAGGACTTAAGATCAGATATTCCATTAAAAAGACCTTCCACTTCATCCACTGAACCTGTCTTAGAAGAAGATTCAAGGACCCTTGCTAGAGACCTAAACTTTTCAACTTCTACAGAAGAATCAACTATGGCAGAAGAAGGGGGAGGAGGAGTTTTTAATGGAGAAAACACACTATTTGGAGGGGGTAGAGGTAGAGGTAGAGGAGAAGGAGGTAGAGGTGCAGAAGGAGAAGGAGGCAGAGGAACAGGTAGAAGAGAGATGCGAAGCTCTTTTGGATTTCATATAGTAGAGGAAGAAACCAATGAAACTATGAAAAACATTTCACCCTCTGTCCTTCCAAACTTTTATGGACTCAAAACTGAAGATCCTGAAACCTTCCTATTTGAATTTGAAGTCATATGTAGAACCTATGACTACTTACAAGATGCTCAAAAACTTAAACTATTCCCTTCAACATTGAAAGGAGCAGCATTAAAATGGTTTATGATTTTGATCAACAGTTCTATTAGGACATGGGAAGACATGAAACAAGCATTTCTAGAGAGGTATTTGGATTACTGTATTCCAGTCAATCATAAGGAATAAGTGTTTAAAATTTTACAAAATGAGGATGAAAATTTGGAAGATTTTTTGGAGAGGTTTAACTATAACATCAAGAGGAGAAAAATGGAAAACCTAGACCAAGACACCTTGAAATCTCTCTTGTTGAATACAATTAGGGATGAATGGCTAGATATCCTTAACATGATGGAAAAAGGGGATATATCTCAGCTCACATTACCTGAAATAGCTGAATTATGTATCAACCTTTCAAGAGGGAAATCTAAAACTATAAAAGGACCAAGAGACCCTGCTCTTGCAAGGGAAAGTAAATATGCTTTTGGGATAGTAAGTAGGGCAGAAATAGGACATATGGGTGATGAATTCAAATCTGATATCTTGGGGAGTCTTAGTGAACAAATAGACACCCTTAAGTTACAAAACAAGCAGAAAATTGAATCTGATGCCTTAGCAATCTTTTGTCCCAAATGTAGAAAGAAACATGCCTTGAGAGAGTGCCCTTTGGATGCAAAAGTTGTGGATACTTGTGTAATTTGTTCAGAAAAACATGACACCAAGAGTTTTCCTTCACTTCCTGGTCTTAAAGCTGTCTTTCAAGAAGAAACTCCTACAAGTTCCACAGAATCTCTCAATTTTGTCTCCAGGAGACCTTGGCAAGGACTTCAAACACAAGGATTTCATGATCAGTTGTATAATCAACCCCCACCAAATTGGAATTCTTGGCAGCAACCTTGGCCCCAATTTCAAAATAAATCACAAACTTGGGTGAAAGGAGCACAAAATCCCTATGGAAGATACTTTCAGTATTACCAATATCCACCATCCTACCCACCATATTCACATTTTCCTCCTCAACAAAACTTTCAACAAAATCCACAAAATCCACAACATCACAATCAACCACTTCCATTACCATTTCCTCATAAAGCAATCAGTTGCCTGCCCAACCCATACCAAACCCCAACAATAAAAATCCTCAGAACACATACATGATATAAGGCCAACAGTTTCCAACTTATTTGATCACTCCTTTAGACCTTAGTGATGTTCAACTTAGGTCTGGAAGAATACTTTAAAAGAGGAAACCTTCTATAATCATACAAGAGAAAGACAATTCTGAGGAAGATTCTCTACGGATAAATAAAAGTCTTGAAGAGAACACATCTTTCCAAGACTCAAACATTGAAAAATAAAAACAAAAAGAACCAATAATTTCAACTCCTATATTAGAGCAGCCATCAACATCCACTTCTACACCTCCCTTTCCAGAAAGATTACAAATTGATAGGGGTATAGAAAAAAAATTATGGTTCCTAATTATGATTTCCTGGATGAGCTAAGAAATGTTTGTATTAAGATCCCATTATTGCAAACTATCAAGGAAATTCCAATCTTAGCAAAGACAATAAAGGAGTTGAGCATGAAGAAAACATGAAAAAGAATAAGAGAGATAAATAAAATTCAACTGGCAGGAAAAATAGCAGATATCATGATGGGTAAGATTGCTATTCCAAAGCATCTAGACCCATGAAATCCAGTTTTTAAGATATACATCAATGGAATTGAGATCCAAAACACACTTATTGATTTAGGAGCAACAATCAATATCACGAGTAGACAAATCATGGATATAATGAAACTTCCTAATCTTCTTTTTACACCCACATTATTACAATTAGCCGACAGATTTGTGATCAAACCTGATGGGGTAATAGAAGACATTCCAGTGTCCCTAGATTCTTGGGAATATCCTGTGGATTTTATGATCCTAACTCCTAAGAATAATCTAGGAGGGCATCCTATTATATTAGGAAGACCTTGGTTAGCTACAGTTGATGCTTTCATTAGTTGTAGATCTGGTGATATGTACATCTCTGATGGTATTTCAACCAAGAAATTTACCTTGTATCCTCCAACAAAAAAAATTACAGAATTGGATGATACTCAATGGATAGAGGATGAAGAAGATCTACAACCTCTCTTCACAATTTCAGAAATTAGTGAAGATAGCCAGATTTTGAATACCTTAGAGAACTTTGAATCCTCTTCGGAATACAAACATGAACAATTTCAAGAAGAATCCAACATTGAGTTTTTATCATCAAGACAGATGTCTCTCTATTCCATGGATAAATTTGGCAGCTCTACAATCGAGATATTTCCAGGCAAAACTTTAAACATAAACAAGAACCTAGAGAAATCTCAACAAGCAGAGCTAGTCAAAATATTACAGAGACATTCTTTTGCATATGCATGGGAGTACATTGATATGAAAGGGATAATCCCCAAGACTTGCACTCATCACATCTATATAGAGGAAAATTGTAAACCAATCAGACAACCTCAAAGACGGATGAATCCAAATCTTAGGGAAATTGTTAAAGAAGAATCGCAGACATTGTTAAATGTTAACTTTATCTATCCCATTTCAGATAGTCAGTGGGTTTCTCCTTTGGTAATTGTGCCGAAGAAAAATGTTAAATGGAGGGTATGTATTGACTACCGAGAATTAAACAAAGCTACTCTTAAAGATTATTTTCGCCTACCTTTCATAGATCAGGTATTAGATACATTAGCTGGCAAAAAGTACTTTTCATTTTTAGATGGGTTTAGTGGTTATAATCAAATCCAAGTAGCACTTGAAGATCAAGATAAAACCACATTTACCTGTCCTTGGGGTACCTATGCTTACCGAGTATTTCCATTTGGACTATGCAATGCACCTGCAACATTTCAAAGGGTAGTACTAGGAATCTCTTCAGATCTAATACATGATTGTGTAGAGGTATATATGGATGATTTCACAGTTTATGGAAACACATTTGAAGAAGCTTTAGCAAACTTGGAAATTTTTTTAAAGAGATGTAAAGAAGAAAATCTTTCACTAAGTCATGAGAAGTTTTTTATGATGTTTACTGAAGGAATTGTTTTAGGACATCACATTTCAGGGGATGGGATTAGAGTTGATGAGTCAAAAGTTGAAGTTATCTCTAACTTATCTATTCCAAGTTGTCAAAAAGATGTTAGGATTTTTCTTGGATTTACAGGATATTATCGAAGGTTTATAGAAAACTTCACCAAGATAACATCTCCACTTTTCAAATTACTTACCAAGGACTGTGAATTCAAGTGGAATCCTGATTGCTAGTTGGCCTTTGAGACCTTGAAAACAAAAATCTCTGAAGCACCTATTTTAAGGGGACCTAACTGGAAGTTACCTTTTCATATTTCAACAGATGCCTTGGATACAACTCTAGGAGAATTATTGGGACAAAAAGACCTGATTCCTTATGCCATCTACTATACCAGTAAAAATTTGAATCCTTCAGAGCTAAATTATACCGTAACTGAAAAAGAGTTTTTAGTTTGTGTTCATGCCATAAACAAATTCAAACACTATATAACAGGCTATGAAACTTTTGTTCACACATATCACTCTGCAATTAGATATCTAATGAACAAATCAATTACTAATGGCAGAGTCATAAGATGGTTATTGCTTTTCCAAGAATTCAACATTACCATTCTAGATAGGCCTGGAAAACAAAACACAATAGCTGATTTCCTTTCTAGACTCCAAAACATCAAAGACAATACCCCAGTTGAAGATCAATTCCCTGATGAATATCTTTTTGCAATTTCTACTCAAACTCTGTTTGCTGACATTGCTAATTATTTAGTTTCAGGGAAATTTCCTTCAATAATGAATGCAAGAGACAAAAGAAATATCATTTATGACAGTGCAAAATATTCATGGGTTGCTAATGAGTTATACAAAACAGGTCCAGACTTTATCATTAGGAGATGTGTTCGGGAAGATGAGATGCCTGAGATCCTCAAGGCATGTCATGATGAACCTTGTGGTGGACACTTTGCTGATAAAAGAATAGCTTATAAGATCCTTCATTTAGGATATTATTGGCCATCCCTTTTTAAAGATGCTAAAGAGTATGTCAAAAGGTGTGACAGTTGCCAAATGGTAGGGAAACCTTCTCCTTCAGGTGAGATGCCATTGCAGCCTCAGGTACATATTGAACCTTTTGAAAAATGGGCTTTGGATTTTGTAGGACCTATTAGTCCTCCATCAAGACAAAAGAAATATATATTAGTTTTCATTGATTATGTTACCAAATGGGTAGAGGCCAAGCCATTACTTTCTGCTACTGAAGCATCTGTAGTTAATTTTCTTTTTGAGGATATTTTTACTCGTTTTGGTGTCCTGAGAGAAATTTTTACAGATCAAGGAGCTCAATTTACATCAAAGATAGTGGAACAAATGATGGAGAGGTACAAAATCAAACACAGAAAATATACTCCTTATCATCCACAAGCAAATGGTCAAGTGGAATCTACCAATAAAGTCATTGAAGGGATCCTAACAAAGACTGTCCATTTACATAGAAGAGATTGGGTAGACAGGCTTCCTGAAGCTTTGTGGGCCTATAGAACTACATGGAGAAGCACAAAAAACCATACTCCTTATGAACTTGTTTATGGAAAACAAGTTTTTTTTGCCATAGAGTTTCAGATTCAAACTTTTAAAATGGCAGTTCAGCTAGGACTTGATCTAACAGAGGCACAAAAGCACATATTGGAGCAGATTAATGAATTGGATGAGATCAGCCAAGATGCAATTCAGAAAACAAGTATAGTCCAATAGCAAAGGACTAGATGGCATGATAAGTACATCAAGGAAAAGAAGTTCAAAGAAGGTGACTGGGCTCTCTTGTTTGATTCAAAGTTTAAGGATTTTCAAGGTAAATTTCAAACACATTGGCTTTGGGCATATGAAATTATAAGAATTTTTGACAATGGAGCAATAAAAATCAGGACAATAGATGAAGAGAAGGTCACTTTTCTTGTAAATGGTCATAGAATGAAGTTGTATCATAAGCCATTTTCAAGAGAATAATTTGTCAAGAGATTCCAGGAAAACAGTGATGTGAAGTTAATGAAGAAGAATTTTTCTTCTTCATAAACTTAGTTGAATTTTCTGAATTCAAAAGCATAAAAATAAATAAAGTATAAACATGAAAACTAATCACTGATTAGCATGTTTATACAGAAAAGATAAAGTGAAAATCAGAATCCTTCTGACACTTTAGTTTTTCATATTTATTTATTTTTCTGCAAGCAGTCATTACAAAATCATAAGTTTCACTCCACCATGTCTCATTAATTCATATTTCATTCACTCCATTCATTCATATTTCATTCATTCCATTCATCCATACTTCATTCACTCCATTCCATGGTCCATTTCATTTCCATCTCAGATTTCTAAATTTGATCTCTTTCTACAGATTGAGTGTTACAAATCATAAATTGCAGACCACTTTTTATGTTTCATTCCACTTCACAATTGTGATTCATTTCATTCCATTACATTTCACCTCACTCTTGATCCATTTCACTCTATTTCATGATCCATTTCATACAACATTCCATTCCATGTTTCAAAGTTTCTACAGGTACATTCTGTAGCCAGTCAGACATTCTGCAGCCAGCTAAACATTCTGCAGCCAAATATCTAGAAGACAACTATCCAGTAATCATTTGATCAGCAGAAAATTGATCTTGTACACTTATGAAAACAAGAAAAATTAAAGGATTTATGAGGACTGAAGAATCAATTATTTTCAAAGGAGGACAAAGCATATCAAAACCACAAAGAAAAAAAAAAATTTAAAGGAAAGTCAAAGGTAAAGTTGTAAAATTATTATGATGACAGAATATGAAAGTTATAGTATATTTAGGTCATGTATGATTCAAATTTTTTTTTTAACTATTCATGTTGATCATGCCTATTAAGCCTATCATAAAAACTTTGTACAAAATCCCTTCCACTCCGCCATTTCAAATCATCATTTAAAACTTAACGGTTAAAGTACTGAAGTGACCTATTCAGTCACGTCACCAGCCAAAGTATTTAGTGATGATTTTGAATTTCTCACGAAATGTTTCTGCGGTCTTTTCTCCCATGATGGTTCTCAAACTCATTAATTCGTGTAAATCACCCTCACTACATTTCACTCATTCTATAACCTCCTCATATCATCCTTCCATAGCTAATTCCTACTACATAAACAGAGAACAGCATATTTGGGGTAAAAACAACTCTTTAACAGCCATTTTCATCGTGGATAGAAGAAAATTAAATTGAAGGTTGAGAATAGAAGCCATGGGTCTCATAGTAAGATCCGAACTAGTTGGAAACAAGTACTTAGAGGGCTACCCACAAATTAGAGAAATGCTACTGCAGGCTGGGTGGATACAATTCTTGGAAAAATTTAATGGTTTTCATAAGGAGGTAACTAAAACATTTGCATGGTCCTTCAATGGAGCATAGGTCGAAATAGGAGATATTAAATTCACTATTACAGAGGCTTTCATTGCAGAAGCAATGGAATTACCCAAGCAAGGAGAACGGTGGTTCAAAAATAGGGAATTTCATAATGAGGCATGGAGGCAAATGCTCAAAACACCAGGTATGGATGTTTCCATTTTTAAGAAGGGTATTCCTAGCTCAACACTGAAGAATAAATGGCAGAATATGTTGCTCATTTTGCAAAAAATTATAACTTGTGATGGAAGGTTTGGCACCCTCTATGTTTATCATATTCGGTTAATGATGCATTTCTTAGATGAAGAAATCAATTTACCCTTTTTCCTTCTTCATAGTTTGAAGAGAATGGCCTCTAATGTACAAAAGAGGGTTCAATTCCTGGAAACCACTTTGTACCACCATAGCCTAGTTAAAATCCTAATTGAACATCATTTGAGAAAATTGGGAGACAATTGGGATGAGTTTCTAGTAAGGAATCACTTTGAAAAACCCAAGGAACTTCCATCTGAAGGCAAGCCTACAAGAAGAAGCAGGAGAAGGAAAATTTCTGAAGCTGTTGAAACTAAAATTGGTAAGTCTATACTAGAGGACAGTGAAGATATAATTTTTGAGAAATTGACTGAAATTAGGAAACAGCTTAAAAAGGAGAAGATGATAAGAAGGTATTCCAAGGAGAGAGGTGAAGGACCATCTCAACCAAGATGAAACCACAGACTTAGGGGTATATTGAAGAAAATAGGGATTAGACAAATGAGAATCATAAACATTGAGGATGAAGAGACACTAACTGCTAGATCACCTGAGTACCAATATGAAGAGGATCTTTATGAAGGAGCTCTGAAGATAGACCCAGCACAACAACAAATTTACAATTATGTTGAGACATTAGAGAAGAGAGCCTCGGAAAGTAGAGACAGAACTCCTAGCCCACCAGAATCTGCAATTGATATACTAAGAAGAGATAAATATGGGTCAGAAGTACTCAATAGGCATATCAAGAATGAGAATGACATTTTAAGGGAGTAGGTTAAGCTGAAAAGTGATATGAATACAACTCTCTCTCTGCAAATGGAAAAATTGTACAAGGCTAGTGAGAAATTGAAGAAGAAAAACAAAAAGTTGAGCATGGCACTTATAAATTTGAGATTCAAGTTGGTCATAAAGAAGCCTAGGAGGCCATTAACTATCAAGCAAAGCAGAAGAAGGAGCCTAGATGTCCTAGTAGAAGTCTCAGAATATATGAGTTGATTGCATGAGGACATGCAAAAACTTTGCAGTGGGGGTATGTTGAGCCCCAAAGATGTCTTTCCCCTTCACCAAATTTCACTTCATTTCCTTTGTCCCTTATTAATTATAGGCTTAAATGGTTAATAGGATTGGTTAAAGACACTTTAAGAATGTATATAATGACTAACTTGCTACACTTTTATGGTTTTGTTGTTGTAGTAATTTTTTACTAGACTTAGCTATAGAATGCAGCCATTCTGTAGTTAGTTTCCGATTCCACAGCTGTCTTCATGTTCTCACAGGTTCTAGGTGTCACCTCAAAGAAAAATGCATATGGGTGAATTCCAGACTTCATCCACATCATTCCTTTCTCCCTACGAAGTCTGAACAGAATTCTATAGGTGGTTATGCACGTGGGAAACCAAAACTAAGAGACAGACTTCTAATAGGACAAGGACTATACAGATGTCTTTAATCACAGTACAAGACCTCCACCAGAGTTCTAATTTGATTTTAGTTGGGAAATACATTTATTCTTATTTTATCTCAAGGGTAGTTATGTAATTTTCTTATAAGAATGACTCGGGAGACTGAGAAACAGCTAACTAGATTTATGTTTTGTTGCTAGATCTCAAAAGACCGTAATACTCTATTTTTGAAATACTTTTCCTTTAATGAAATAAGCACCGCTTTATTGCAATATCTGAGGCAATATTGAGGAGATTTGTATGTTGATTCAGTGGTAGAGGACCCCTACTGCCCGAGAAGCTTTGTGCACATTGTTTAGATAAGTAATTTTAGCCTTGTTCCATTCCTAGTTTAAGCAATTTTTTGAACTTTGTGTTTTATACTCACTTGCATTGGATGCTACAGTCTAGTCTTTTTCTCACGAATTATTCCAAAATATCACTAATATTGAATGAGATATAACTGTAGTATTTTAGGAATTAGTTTCCTTTTTCTGAACTTTACGTTTTTGTGCTCAATTACATCAATTGTTACAGCTAGAATTGTTCTTCCGAATTGTTCCAAAACATCCCTAATACTGAAGAGATAGGGCTGTAATAATTTAGAGATTAGTTGCATTATAAGTGTATTTGTAATACTCCAAAGAGTAATGGCACGCTAGTTCAGTTTTTTTTCATTGTATTTCAAGTTAGACTAATGGCACACTAGTTCAGTTTCTGTTCACTGTATTTCAAGTTAGGATAATGGCATTCTAGTATAGTTGTGGTCACTGTATTTGAAGTTTGAATGATTTCATTTTAGTTCAGCTTTATCTATTGTATTTTTAGTTTCATTAGTTAGTTTTGTTCCATTAAAATTCAAGGCCTTCATTATTTACAAACTACTCTTGTTATTAATCTCTTCCAACACATCATCATATGGACAGGAATTAGTGATATCAGTTCAAGGCCTTAACTGTTCTGCAATCTCTTATAATTGTACAAATAGCCTTTTTCCCAAAACTATTCCAAAAGACTCCTAACTTCCGAATAAGGCTTAGTAGTGGCAATTTAAGTTTCAGAATGGATTAATTTCAATGTCATAGGTTAATTTAGAGTAGAGTTCCTCACTGTGTTGCAGACTATCTTTCCCAAATATGTTCCAACAAATTTCTAGCCATGGATAAGATTTTCTCTGTGATCTTGTAGGTATTTGTTTACTTAGAAGAACCTCATGGTACTAACACATTTCTGATTAATGAATTGGACTAAGTTCATGTTGTGAGTTATTGAGTTCATGTTGTGAGTTATTTTATTGTCAAAGTTTTGCATTTTCTAAGTGCCATACATAGTTTAGAATAGGTTTTGATCTGTTTTAGTGTGACCAACAACTTCTCTTTGCCAAAACTTAGTTATTTTCTTCTTAGAATAAAAACACAAAACTAAAAACATTAGGAAAAAAAACACTAAACACAACGTAGTGAGAAAAAAATACCTAGGCACATATAGTGCACTTCACTTTAATAGTTTACTAGCCCTGGTTGACAATTTATGACCTCAATTTAGGAACACTAAGTTGAGCAGACACACAACATACCTCATTAGAAAGATCTATCCGAGGACTACAACTTCTGATGTGAGAAAAATCGGTCTATAGACCCATGTTGCTCCCATTTTCCCCCAAAAAAATGTTGTTTAGGGCCTCAAAACGGCTCCAGAAGTCCAAGACCCAAAAAACTACTAAAAATAGTAAGTCGTGCCAATACTAAAAAACTGAAAGAGACAATGGTGGGGCCCCAAGTGGAATAGGTGGGTGGCCACCAATATCCACCTAGATCATTCCTCCCCCCTTAGGAAGCAATGGTCCCCATTACGTTGAGTTCCTCTATGAGATGAGGAAACTTCTGTTGAACTTGGTCCCTGGTGAACCACTTGCCTTGGTGCAGGAGTTGGCCAGCTTTGACAACCTGATATAGTTGGATCTTCTATTGGAGAGATTTATTGATTTACGTTTCCATGATATAATCTACGGTGGCCTATTCCATGTAGTCTAGGTTTAACTCTGTTGGTGTGAGTTGTTCTGCAATGTCAGAGGTGTCCAGTAGAGGTGGGAAGTAGGGACGAAGGTGGTCCACATTTAATACTGGGTGCAGACCAAGGAATGGTAGAATACTAAGCTCAAATGAATTGTTCCCTATAGACTTGGTGATGGTGTACGGCCCATATCAGAGTAGGCGAAGCTTACGATGGGGTCCAATGAGGCGCTCCTTTTGAAAATGTAGCCACACTTTGTCGCCCACCTGGAAGTTGTGTGGCACCTAATGTTGATCATATAATTGCTTGTACTCAGCATTGGCTCTGTCCAATATGTCATTAACCTTTTGTCAGATGTGTTGAATGTGCTCGATGAAGTTGTTTTCTTTGTCAGCTTCAGTATGGACATGAGCTGAATAGGCCTAATAACCGCAAATGGCATGGCTATGTCAATGGGACATAGTGGCTGGAATCCCAATCCCACCTAAAAGAGGTTGTGGCCAGTTGAGCTATGGAGAGCCTGGTTATAACTGTTTTGTACATAGGGGAGGCTCTCATCCCATTTGCATGGATGCTTTTAATTATACATGCGCATAATGTGTACAATCATACTGTTGATGACCTCTATTTGTCCATCAGTTTGGGGATGGAAAGATGTGGACTTGGTGAGCTTGGTGTCCAGCATTGAATAGAGGCTGGACCAAAATGTGCTGAGGAACATGCTATCCCGATCTGATATGATAGACTGTGGGATCCCAAAGTGCAGTGGCTTCTGATGTGATATTCTTCTTGCAGGCTACCATAATTTCCATCTTCGAGAATCTGTCGACAACCACGAAAACACAGTCATTTGCATGCTTAGTAGAAGGAATGCCCAACATGTGATCCATGGAGCTAGATTCCCAAGGTCGAATAGGGGTAGGTAGCGGAGTATAGAGGCCTTGCTTCTTGATGGTCGGTTTGGCAATGGTGCAAGCAGTGAAGGATCTCATGTACTTCTCGACATCTTGTCGAGGTTCCTCCAACAGAAATACTTCTACAGTACTACCACTGTTTTCTCGACCCTTAAATTCCCATTGACTCGACTATAGTTTCCTTCCCATATCATCTTGGCAAACTCGCTTGAAGGAACACAAAGGTTTCCCAGGTGACATAACAGTGCATCTTGGAGGTGAAATTTTGGAACATGCATACCCCCCAAGAGTGCCTTGTATGTGTGGCCGAATTCTGGATTGCTCTCATAGAGAAGCGGCCAATCAAAAGTATCGTGCCCAAAAGAGTTGAGAATGGTGGTTAGCGCCATGATCAGTGGTCGGCTGAGGCAGTCTGCAACATTATTGGTGCTACCCTACTTGTATTTGATGTTCAAATGAAATTGTTACAGATATGTGGACCACTTCTAATGGCGATCATTTTTCAACTTCCCTTGTGTCTGTATGAATTGCAGGGGCTGGTGGTCTATGTGGATGATTGTTTCCTTCCGCAAAATGTAATTCTTCCACTATCGACAAGCCTGCACAATGGAATACATTTCTTTGTCATAAGTGGGATACTTGAGAACTGTGTTGGACAATTTCTCACTGTGATATGCCACTGGATACCCCTGTTTAGTAAGAACTACCCCAATAGCATAGTTAGAGGCATCTGTCTCGATCTCAAATGGTTTTTGAAAGTCTGGTAAAGTGAGCATTGGGGAAAAATAGAGGCGATGTTTCAATTCTATGAACACCTTCTATTGAGATTCCGACCAAAATAATTTTTCTTTTTCTCCTCCCTTGGTGACTTGACTCAAGGGCCAAGTGATATGAGAGAATCCCAACATGAACCTGTGGTATAAATTAGCAAGACCCAGAATGTTGCAAAGCTATGTTAGAGTGGTTGGGGCTGGCCAATCCCGAATGACTTGGATCTTGGTTGGATACACATGCACCCCCATTTCATCAATAATGTATCCCAGATATTGAACCTGGATCATGCCAAAAGTGCACTTCTCAAAATTGGCACACAACTTGTGTCGCCGTAGTGTTAGGAGGACTTGTCGGATGTGGTGGAGGTGCTCTTCCCAAGTTTGGCTAAAGATCAAATTATCTTCCAATTACACCACTACAAATGAGTTGGTGAATGATCACAAGATGTCGCCTATCAACCTCATGAAGGTTACGGGTGCATTCATCAACCTGAAAGGCATGACCAACCATTCGAAAAGGCCCTCCTTGGCTTTGAAGGTGGTCTTCCATACATCGAAGGGTTTGATTGGCACTTGGTGATACCCAGACTTCAAGTTGATCTTGCTGAAATATTTTTCCCCTTTGAGTTGGTACAGAAGGTCATCAATCCGTGGGATCGGGTACCTATTCTGGACAATGATCTTGTTCAACCCCCAATAGTCAATACAGATTCTCCAAGTCCCATCCTTCTTTTGTACCAACACGATTGGGCTCCAACAGGGTGATGAACTTGGTTAGATGTGACCTTTCTACAGCAACTCCTGAATCTACCTCTTGATTTCATCATTCTCCAGAACAGAGCATTGATAGATCGGTCCATTGGTTAGTAATGCACCTGGGGTAAGATCAATGGGGTGCTTGACCTAACAGTGCATAGGAACCCATGTGGGTGAGGTGAAGATGTTCCCATAATCCTCCACAGCCTCAATGTCCATTTGTTTTTGTTGTGCAGAGCAGCCTTTTCTGGAGGTCGTGGCCACAATCTTCTTCTTTCCCTGGGGGCATATCATCAAAAAAACAAATTTCCTGGTTTGGGAATTGAGCTTACTACATTTTTTTGTAGTAACCAAAGAGATAGCAGTAGGCGGTGGTACCTCTAGTATCCTATCCAGCTTATTTCCCAAAGTAACAATAACAGTGCGAAGACGAGACTCATACACAGCATATCGCTTCCACAAGTATGGTTTGCCTAATAATACATCAAAAAAATTAAGAGGAGAAATGTCACATAATACCTCATTTGTGAAGGGCTTGATGCTATAGGGAAGGCGGCACTGCCGACTGATGCGGAGATCCCATCCTTGGTGAAGCCACCCGATGGCGTATGGATGTCGGTGTGTTGTGGTTGGAAAGCCTAACCACTTCATGACATCTGCTAAAATGAGGTTCTTATGGCTCCCATTGTCGACAATGAACTATAGCAGGGAACCCTTTACCCAAATCTAGGAGTGGAAGAGACACTCCTCCTCCTCTAGATCTTCTGGTTCCTCCTTCTGGATCTTCGCATTGGCAACAGTAGAGTTGGGCTCTGCATCAAAAATCTGTTTCCATTTTTTATTCCCCTTATCAAGTTCTGATTCAGAGTCAGATCATGCATCTAACTCAGAAGCCCTCATCTCGGCCACCAGCAACTGCTTGGCCCGACACTAACTTGTGTTGTGAGTGGAGCTCTTATGGAACTCACATCACTTTCCCATGTCCTTCTTTGGCTTCGCAGTGTTGTTCTTTGCTTGTGGCTTTGACACGTTGTCTTGGGATGCCATGCCTTGGCTTTGTCCTTTGTTTTACGGTTTTGGGGCACCTTTCCCTTGCTTTTGATTCATAGATCCAAAGTCTCATTTCTTTTGTTTTAATTTCTACTCAATCTTGGTAGCATACCGATATGCCATACCAAGCAAGGAGATGTCAAGGAACTCCATTTCCTCCTGAATGTATCTTTGCAGACAACTATGGTACTTTAGCACCAAATTTTTCTCCAAATATTTGATACCCAAATTTGTGCGCAGGGTGTGGAACAGATTCGTCAGCTCATGCACATCTTGATCCCTTTTTTGCCGCAGCGTGGTCCATTGTATATACTTGTCCTCATATCTCCCCACGGGATAGTATTGTTCCTTGATGGCGTCTCAGAAAGAATGCCAAATGGGTATGACTAAGAACAAAGGGGGTTTTGTCTCATCCTTTTTCTCACAGTAGGTTTCCCACCAATCCTTGACATGGGGGTTAGCTTTGAGGAGTGCAAAAATAATCTTCTCCCGGTCGGAAAAGTCATGAACCGAGAAATATCCTTCTAATAGATTCAACCATCTATCTATGACATCTGCATCTATTTGACCCTCAAATATGGGAATTTCAAAGTTTACTTGTACCTTAAAGGGATTCACGCCTCCAGAGTGGCTGCTAGATGCAGATGCATCGCCAGTGGGCAGTCATTGAAGGATCTGGGAAAATTTATCCATCATCGCATTCCTTTGTTTTTTGAGGGCCTCCTTGAGAAATATTTTGATAGGATCTCCTGCTCCCTCATCTTTCTTTTCATCCCCCATGGGCAGCCGTCGGGGTTTGCGAGGCTGATCTTGCAAAGGTTCCACCAGATCAAGCCCTAACTCCTTATACCCCGACCTCGTTGGGGACATGCAAAGAAGGATTGAGAAAAAGCATACCACTCTAATACCACTAATCCGTATTTATGCAGGAATGCAACAGAATACACATATAACCATAAATACAATGATGCAGCGGAAATAACACTTCATTTCATTAATATCAAAGAACTTAAATTTGTTTACAAATAGAATGGAAATAAAATAGCTAGGGCGATGGTAGCTTATCTCTGAGAAGAGATGTGATGGCTACAGGCCTCTAAACTATATTATAATGAGGCTCGAGGGCCTATTTATTATTTAGAAACAATGGAAAACCCTAAACATCCAAAACCCTAGTCCTAGGAGATGAAACGCCAAAACCATGGGCCCCGTTTGGGTAAATTGGTGTTTCAACTTCCCAGGGACGTAACTTTGACATACAATATTCGTTTGACGTGCACCATACCTTGTTAAAAATATATATTCGAAGAATACAACTTTTCATGTGAGTAATAATGGTCCATGGACCCATGTTGCTCCCAGTTATCACAAAAAGCGTCATTTAGGGCCTCAAAATGACTCCGGAAGTTCAGGACCCGAAAAATTGCGAAAAATAGTAAGTCGTGCCAAAACTGAAAAACTGAAAGAGATAATGGTGGGGTACCAAGTGGAATAGGTGGGTGGCCACCAATACCCACCTAGATCAATAATGGAATGTTTGATATTTGTGGAAAAAATGGAGAGGAAGCCTAGAATGGGTTCATTTACCCACTAATCATAATAATAACCAAGAATGTATGAAATTACAATTATGATCTATTTAGCTTGATCAGGGAATATTGAGGAAGGACATGGAGGATTTTTATTTGGAAATTGGGTATTTTTCTAGTAAGAAAATGTCAAAAATCCTGTTTCTTATGGAAAAATAAAGGTTTTGATAAATTTTTATGAGAGCTTCTAAGGAAAATGGTGTGTTGTTTTCCACTGAGAGAGCTTGCATCATTTGGTTTATAGATTGGGCAAAAATGGTGAAGAGGATTTCACCAGTAGGGGCTATTATGGCTTATTGATTAGGAATGTAGCATGCTTGACATTTTCTGGTAAATCCGGGGGCATGGAAGGTCTGAGGGAAAATTTAGTGTGGGAGGTTGGACTCCCAGAGTCTAATTTCATCTGTTTTATTGACATACTTATCCTCCAACCAACAATAGATTTCGAAAAATTAGAACTCACATTTTTTTTCACTGATCTTGTAATCCCTATCAGCTAATTGAATGTGATCTAAATCTATGGGAGGATGAACTAAAGGGTTCACAGGATCCTCCTGGTTCTTCTTCTTAGCCGGAGGCATATTTTATCATTGAATGATTAATAGGAATTGGGAAGAAAAAATTACTAAGAATTTATTTGCATGTCCGTGGCTGACTAAGGGATGGAGACATAAGATTGACAATTGATTGTACATTGATTATTTTTTTAAATTGTGGGTACACTGGAAAACCTGTTGATCAACACAATTTGCAGAGGATATATGACAAGAAGGTCGAAAAGGGATGAGGTTCCAGGTTTTTAAAGTATTTTCATGGTTTCCTTTGCAATTGGCATGGGTCTGTTGGATTAACGGTTATCCGGGCTAATTAAATGTCCAACAGCTAATCCCCGAGAAAGGATTTGATTGGAAACAACTTTTAAACGTGGCAGAAGGGTAGTGGCAGAGGTATCGGGTAGGGACAACGGTAATGGAGTGAGGGAGGAGTGGTTTATGGAGGGGGTAGGGAGAGGCTAGTTGTTTAGGCAGGGGGGTGTGAAACACAAAGGGGAGGTCACGTAGTCGCGGGACCCGGTGGGGAAAACCACTTTTTCAGACCCCCCCTCGAGGTAGTAAAGCGAGGATGGAGAGTGGGGGGCAAAAGCGAATCTGCGATGTTGATATGAAGAGTAGGAGGAATGATACAACGGGTAACTGTGAACGTTTTAACCATATGCGACAAAAAAAATTTGTCGGGATGTGCTTTTTTGTTTCAATCCAAAAGTTAGGATAATGTATATATTAAATATACATATCCCTTTTGTGCTTGATTGTATAATGTAGATTAAAACTTCGGATAAGTGCATTTTTCAATATTTTTCCAAACAAAGTACTTCTACCTACCTTTTTAAACTCGATTTCTTTTTCTAAGCTAACATTTTTTTATTTCTTCTTCAAGGGGTGCATTTAGACTAGCAAACCCATATTTTCCTTTTTTTTTTATGAAATATTAAAATCTATTCAAACCTATCACTTATTTCTCCTATTGATTCAGATTAAACAGTTGAACCAATGCCATTTTCTACCTAACTATTGATTTACCAATATTAAACTGTTTGGAAAATATTTATTCCCCAATCTAATTTACAGAAATTTAAACCTGTTTAACCATGATTAAGTTACATGATTAAACAAATAACTAGTCACTATGGCTATAGAAATTATACAAACAATATGTATACCAATGGATTCAATCCAATCATGCGATATGCTAAAGCAATATACTGAATCCTTTTACAAATTAATTGCGGAAAATAAACACGATCACACAATCACACCAAGTAAAAGAAAGAAGCAAATAAATCACACAACACATATATTTTCCTGGGGAAAACTTGCTGCTCAAAACCCCTCTATCTTTCACTACAAGAAAAAAGGACATTGGTGAGGGGCGAAAATGGTCACCATAAGCTCAATGGTGAGGGTCAAAAGAGCCTTCATCACCAAAAACTGAACGTCACCAAAGGTGGCGTCGCCAAAAGTATAGGTGTTGTGGTGACATTCAAAGTCCGTCACCAATAATGATTTATAGTGACGGATAGTGACCATCAGGTGGCATCGCCGAAAATATAGGTGTTGTGGTGACATTCAAGGTCTATCACCAGTAATGATTTATAATGACAGATAGTGACCGTCACCATTTCATATGAGCAATAGTGACGGACAATAGCCTCCATCACCAAAAAAATAAACGTCTGAGGTGGTTAATGGCCAGTATGTGTTGCTTAGTGACCAGTCAAAGGTCCGTCCGCGAATATTAGTATAATGTGGATAGTGACGTCACCATTTTATATGAACATGATGATTTTTGTGATGGACCTTTCTTGGCCGTCACTGTGGTGCACCTATATGGCGACGTTCATTGACAGTCACCATAAACTCATTGGTGACATCAAGGTCTGTCACGAATAATGACTATAATGACAAGCAATGACCCTCACCATTTCATATCAACAACAACGATTTATGGTGACGGACCTTTAATGGTAATCACTATTGATGCGTATATATGGTGGCATTCGTTGATTGTCACCATTTCATATTTTGGTGAGGGTCGAAAAATGTCACCATATGCTCATTGGTGATGGTCAAAAAAGCATCCGTCACCAAAAACTGATCTTCATCATTCCCTATATATGAATATCAAGGCACGATGGAATCGAACCACCAACCTCCCCGCTTGTAAAGTATGTGCTCTTCCATTGAGCTAGCACCCTTTAAAGAATTGGACTTAAACTAGCAATTGCCCCTAAAGGTGCAAAGATACACCAAAGGAATAAGAACCAGGAAAACCGTAAAGAACTCAAACCTGTCCTTGCTCCTATTTTTATTCTATGACACTCTACAAAGTGTGATCTTTGATCTATGACTTATTTTTGCCGAGTGGTTCTAATTTAATAGTAAATGTTATATTAGATAAAATAAAATGAATAACCGAGAGGCCTTACGGCTAATTTTAATCCTTACACCAAAAAATTTAATATTCAAGTCTATGGAACAACTCGTTCAAAGTTCAAACCGAAGTAGATTTTAAATGGAAAGCCTAAAACTAGCCTAAGTAGTTTAAGGTTAACATTTTGGATATAAATTCTCGTTCAATTTATATGACAAGTTATGCCATAACCTTGAAACTAGTTTCTTAGCTAAAAGACTTTCTTAAGTCAACAATGACAAAGAAACATAGTCATGGCAAAGCAAATTTGTTTTTTCTAATGAGGGTGCGTGTAACTTTGATAGAGGTTGTATGAAAGTATCAAACCATAAACAATTTCACTAAAACATGGAAATGACAAAGTCTTGTTGAGCAACAAAGGTTTAGTTGAATATATGGAAATCATCGAGCTAAATGATATAATTAAACTAAAAGTAACTGTAAAAAAAATGAAATTGCCATCATATACATCGCATCGCCGTATGAATTTGCATCAATGTATCGAATTAATATGATTTCAAATTTTGAAATTTTCCCCGCAAAATAACATTTATCATTAAAAAAATTTGATCAAACATGAAGTAATCTCATGAATCCTTCGCATTTATATTGCAATATCCATCTCGCATCGATAGATCTAGAATCTAAATATCTATAACTAGCAATTAAAACAAGAGGTGCAAAGGAACGCTCTTAACATGGATAAGAGAAGTGGGGAGATTGTATAAAGAAATAATCAAGCGAAATATACTAAAAATGAAATACAACCCATGTGAGGCTAATTTAAATTCAATTGTTGTGAATTTTCAAGTGAAAGAAAGTTTCAGAATCCGGTGTCCGGAAGCATGACTCACAAAAAATTGTTAATATGTAGGAAAAACTTGAAGGGAAATTGAGGTTTGACATTTGATGACAACATGAAGCACATATTCTACTTGGTGAAAGTGGCCACCGCAAGGATTATTGGAGTTCGGTGCTTCTATAGGCAGGATAATACTTTTGAGCTTGAAACAACTTTGCACAATATATTTTTGGGCTTCAAATGGTGGTGCAAATACATATAAATCAAGCAATTTGAGACCTTTAAATGTATGGTCGAAGAAAAAACTCCAGACCAGGCAAATGCTTCTAAACTCTATTTGAAAAG
The DNA here is from genome assembly GCA_034641835.2 of Pinus albicaulis. NCBI lineage: Eukaryota > Viridiplantae > Streptophyta > Pinopsida > Pinales > Pinaceae > Pinus > Pinus albicaulis. The sequence goes on along the minus strand of CM076578.1, from coordinate 668,020,821 downwards.
AGGAAATTAATTTGATCCTTGAAGGAAACTTTGCTTGACCCTCGTACATTGGTGAGTTGATAAGTGTACCAAACAATTGGGCAGAGATTACTATGTGGTGTATTTTCAAAGGGCTCAAAGAGTCATTACCTTCTAGATGCCATATATTTTGGGAGATGGGTTTGAAAACACAGTGAGAAGAATCACCAACACTGATCAAATGGGTGAATTTGAGAAAAACACCAAATATCTCATTAATTTTGTTGAATGCCTTCGAGCAATGTGGTTTATTGTTTGCCGTCAATTCCTCCTTAGTCATGGATTGCAGCTCCGCACAAAATAAGAATATTCTTATGATTGGTGTCCGTTCAAGTGAATAATTTAAAACAATATACTCATAACCTAGCACAAAATACAAACATTCAACTGTATAAAATATTGAAAACAAGCATAGTGGAAATGATGATTTTGGATTTCAAACTCGAAGGAGCATATAAGGGTGAGGATGAATTGATTTTGAAATTTTAGTGGGCAAGAGGGGAGACAAAGGATGGGCTACAGCAATTTTTTGGAGTCTCGTGATAGAAGAGAAGGGAAAAGAGGCAAACTTCAAGTTCAAAGCACAAAGTAATGACCCCTGGAAGGAGAGATTTTGATTCTCTTGTTCAATCTCAGCAGGAAGTAAGAAATGCCTTTGGTCAAGTCGACATTCAATTGTCGGATTCTCTATGGGATGTAGGTGATGGTGTTACACCATTTTTTGGTCATCTAACCTTTTATCATTAGATGGACCCAAGTACACCATGTAAGACCAGTTTTACCCTAAGTAAAACTGCTTTCACTATGTTAAAATAGGAAACCCCAAAAGGAAATATTAAACAAACCTATATTTGTTTGATTTTCCCTATGGAATAATTAATTAAACCATAATTTAATTATTATTCCCAAAATTATGTTTAACCCAAAAACAAAGAAATTAATGAGATAAACTCCTTAGTTATCTTGTTATTTTCAGAATAATTATTTAAATCTTATTTAGATAATATTCCTTGTTAAATATGACCAAATCACCCACTCATTAATTAAATAAATCATTATTTATTTGATTATCTCCCAACCACTTCCTTAAAAGATAAATAAATCATTTATTTATTTATTTTTCACTAATCAAGGGATCTTGGACCCAAGTCAAACACCCTTTCCTCCAACAACATAATAAAATATTCCATAGAGGTGGATCTAGATTCGGGTTAACATTATTTTAATCATGCACCAAGATCTAGAATGACCCAATATTTTTGTTATAAATAGGAGGGTTTTCCCCATCATTCTTCACCTTTTGTTGCCTACTAGATCACTCGGATCTATAGCATTTGTCTCATTTCTATCATTTTCTCCCGTTGAGCTCTACTATGCATTGGGTTTTCTACATCTACAAGAGAGAGAAAGCTTGGATCTCAAGGGCTGAGGATCACAAAGAACCTATCCCATTGAGGAGTATCCGGATACACCTCTTTTTTTCTCCTGTGTGCCCCGTAATATAAAAATTCATTCAAAAAATCGTGTTCTTGTCTTGTCTCAAGGATATGGAGCAACTCTTTACTTTCATCGCTTAATGTCTTTCCATTTATAGATCTCGTTTGTTGCAAAGAGCTTAACTACTAATCACAGATTCGAAGATGTTTCAAGGTACCTCATCGTTGTTAGGGCTATTATTTATGCGTAGCTAAAGTGGTTCTTTTTCGTACACTTCGACGAAGAATTCATACTAACAAATGGCGACTCCACACGGGAGTCGGTACTCAGCACGATTGCCGTTTTTCATATTCCCTTGATATCCAGCCTACTTCAGCCCTAGGGCTTCTTTTCACTCGCTTAGTTTTCCTCTCTTTTTTATGTCATTTTTCTCACATAAAACCCTAAAAACTTAAAATTTCTAACTTCCGTGTGTTTCGTCCTCCTATTACAGTAAGCGACACTACCAAGAATCGAGATCAAGAATCCCTTCGAAAATCCGAGACAACCGGGGAATACGGGGGTCGCACTTTTTTGAATTTAAACCTAATGACTGACCTCCAGTCGCACTTTTCAAAATTTATTTTCATGAATTTCATCAGACGTCGAAACTGCGACTCCGCCTTTTTTCCAGCATTTTTTCTGCAATTTTTATGGGTTCTGGCTGCAGCTTCGTCGTGGTCTTCCAAATTTCCGTCTCAAATTTCATTTTGACCAAGATCCGATTTGTTTTTACTCATCTAAGTGGAACCCAAATTTCCTTAGGGCTTTAGTACTCCTCCACTTTTGTGGAAGAGTTTTAGCCGTTTCTGCCTCGTCGGTTTCAGAGTTTCAGCCCTCTTTCCAGATCACATCTCCTTCGCATCCATTGAAATCCGGCCTCTTTTCCTTTCAAATCATCTCTTGTCATTTTGTTTGACCTCCTTTGATGGCCTCCGCCGCCGGGGTTTTGCCGATTTCCTTCCTTTTTCCACTCACCTTGCCTCTCCGTCTCTTGGCCGTGATCCGCACCTCTCGCTCGCAAGCCTTATCCTCCGCATCTCCCCGTCCCTCTCCCGACCCTAGATCTCGTTGAGCTCCCTTATGTGTGTTTTTACATAGTTTTTTCCCTTTCTTTTTAGCATAGTTGTGAGAGACCCACCTTTTGGGTTAGATAGATGCATACGTAGCCGTTATTTTTTCGTTATTTCAGCATTATACTCGTCTTCCGTAGGTTTATTTTCGCCTACGCAAGACTGCTCTCAACAACGAAAGGAATAAAAATTAAAATTAACGCACACCACACCGACCCTAAGGGAAGAAGCGCCGGTTGTCACCGCCCGGCAAAGACTCTAAAATCAATTGTCACCGGTGACCTTATCCGCCCCGACCTTTCTTGATTCCGTCCCCTTTCGCCTTTGTCGGCTTCCTTCCCGTCATCATTGCGCCCCAAGGCGCCTTTCCCGGAGACTTTTGCCTTCACCCCCTCGCCTTCCCGGTTGATCGACCTCGCTCCGCACCGCCGTCGTCGAGCCGCCACTCCACCTTCGAGTCCGCACTCCGACTCCTCTCCCGATTCCACGGTCCCCCTTCTCCTTCTCGTTCCTCTCCGTTACCTTCACTATGTCTCATTCGTAGGCCTAACGCTAGCGGTTCTCCCGGCCCCAATGCCGGCCCTACTTCTAGCGGAACCACCACAACCACTACCCCGGCCACCCCCGTGCCGGCCAGATACTGCGGTGCTCCCGCCCTCCCGACTTCCACGCTGATTAATGACCCCATTCACCACAATGCTACCTCGGCCCGCGAGGCCCACCAAGTCGCCCTCCGGAGATCCTGTTCGAGGGCCCCAATGGAGAAGATCCAACCAATCACGTCCGGTCTTTCCACATGTGGTGTTCCTCCACTCCCATTACCAACGACTCCATCCGTCTCTGCTGTTCCAACGCACGCTTACCGGCGAAGCTTCTAAATGGTATGTCGAACAAGCCACCTCTTTCCCATACCACGTTCGAGACTCTTGCCCAAGCTCTTTTGTCATACTTGCCTCCCTCCGATACGACACCGGCACGGAGCTCTGACTTCCTTTAAGCAATCCCTCTTCCACACGCCCTTCGCCCATACCAGAATGCCACGAAGACTCAGCCATGCTCAGCCCTCCCTTGAAGATCAAGCTGAGAAGGGACCGTTCCTTCGCACCCTTCCGTCTCCCCTACTCCAGGGGCAAGATAAGCCGCTCTCACTTTCCCGTAATCGAAGAAGCCGCCTTCCAAATAGCCTTAAAATATGACCCGATCTACGCTCAACTGCTATGTACACCGTCCTTCCCGACATCCCCAGGCCCGGTGGCTGCCACCCGCCCCGGGGGCATCTCATTCCGCCCGACGGTGTCGCTGGATCTCTTTCCCATCCATCTCGCTCACCCTCCTATGGGCTATGGTCTCCCCCGGTGAGGGGCCATCTCAAGGCACTCTCCCCCTCCCGGCAACATGTATCCAGATGCCACGGCATGCCTCCTCCTTTTGCCCAACCTCCTCGCTTACCTCAATGCCGCCCAACCCAACCCTTACCTTTATCCACGCCCGGTGCACCGCCCTCCTCCAAAGATATGCGTTTCCGCCTCCCTTGCCTCCTCACAACCCGCAACAAGACTCCTTACAACCCCCCTCCGTGGCAAGTATTTGCACAAATAGTAGGCGGATGACCCCCTTCTTCTCAAAGAAGCGCTGAGAGGCAACCGTAACCAACTCCGCCCCCGGTAACCGAGGACCCAATTTCCGTGGACCCTAACACTAGCAACCAACAACAGACTTCCGCCTGCGACGGAGCTGTGCCACTCCGCACAAATAAGCCTTGTTCGTGCCGCGGTGTTTACGGTCATTACACTCACGATTGTTCTCTACCCCGCATGCGGCAGATGTTGGAGTCTCAAGCCACATCAAGGCTTGACAACACGCCTCCTCATGCTCCTAATGTGGCCACTACCCGGCCTAGCTTGTGTGTTCACTCGATCCTTTCCTCACCGTGATTCGTGGCTACCCAACCGCCCGACAGCCTGTGTAGCCGCCCCCTTCCATTTCTGGTTCCTTCCGATACTCGCATCCTTATGATGCACTCCGATCCTTTCCCATCCGTCGATCTTCACCTCAAACTCGGTCTCACCAAGACCCCAAGCCTCCGGCTCGCCCGCTTCCAGCCTCCCTTCGTGTTCTACGCAGCCTCTTTCGACATCCGCCCCCTTACACATCCCTCAACCCAAAGTTGAGGTTCATCCAAAGATTCCAAAGGGCCCATTACGCCGAAATGCCGGCCTCCGGTCGAGCCGCCGCCGTATAGTATAAGAGGGACGACGGGCGAATCCCCGCTCGCCATTTCCACACTCGGGAACTCCTCCGGGCCGTGCCCTTCCCAAAAGAAGGCTCTACTATCTCGCTCGTGGGGCGCTGCCGATCCCGCTGATGACCAAATGATTGTTTTCGACGCCACTCAATCGACCATCCCCCTTCCTCCTTCCGTCGCTTCCAAATCCGCCTCAAAATCCCCCGAACGCCATCGTATCCCGTGTATAATTGATGAGGGGGGCATCCACTCGCGTGATGTCCGCTTTAGCTTGGAAGCAACTCGGATCCCCCGAGGGCCGGCCTCACCATCATCACCTCTTTGAGCGTGGGACTACCATGCCTCCCACCCATTGGCCCGTTTCGTAACCGTCCCATCACCCTCGCCGAGAAGACCGTTTGCGTTGACGTCGAAGTCATCGACACCCCTCTAGACTACAACATTCTATTGGGGCCAAGCCACACCTATGCCATGTCTCGTTGTCCCTTCCGCGGTTTTCTCGCAAGATGTCTTTCCCACATAATGGGAAGATAGTCACCATCGACCGCCCATTCCTTCATGAGTCGCCGTCCTGCATTCTCCGAGACGACTACTTCCTCCGTAGCCAATAAGCAAACCGCTCTATCTCCCGACTGGGCGTCTCCCCCCGGTGTCTATAAAGATTCCACCTCGCTTGGTACTTTTCCTCATCTTCTCCCCGTTACCATCCTGTGCCTTTTGTCGAATGTTTGCATGATGCAATCGTCTCAAAGCCGCCCATAAGCGGCCCGCCCCGGCCAGTCGCCAACCTCCCCCCCCGCCTCCGCAACCCGCTCCTAGCTATTCCTCTCGCCCACTCGGACCTCCTCCTTTCCGGCCCTCCCCCTAAAGCCGGGTAATCCCCGAACCCTTTATCCTCCCGGATTGGTTCTCCCCGCCCTTCACCATCTTGGAAGCCGTCCCTCCCGGTCATTTCCCCGCCGGGATGTATCCCTTCCCCCGGTTCCCCCTCCCGCGTATATTCCCGTCCCCGTCATGGCCACCCTCTCCTCCCTAACTTGACCTTGGGTATTCCTGGCCTAGTACCTTGATCGCCCGCCACCCCTCCGGCCACCCCAAACCTTACATGGCTTCGACACCGGTTCAACCGGTTCCCCTCACTTCCTCCATAGCCACTCTGGCCCCTAAGACTCCACAGACCCTTCTCCCGTTGTGACAAATTTCCCGGAAGAAAGGCAAGCCCGCAAGGGGCAAATCTCAAAGACCGCACCACCACAACCGACCCAGCCTCCTTCTCCGCCCGCGAAGCCTTGCGCCTTATGTGATGTCATCAGTCATGCCAACGATGCTTGTCCCGAGTTACCCCGCATCCGGCCCATGGTTAAAGTCGCGTTCCCGAGCGGCTACGGTCCCCCGAAGCCCCCACTTTCCCCGCGCCGTTCCCAAGAACCCCCAAGACCTCCGCACCAACAAACCCCGTGCCTTGTGCGGTGTTCATGGCCACTACTCCCACCATTGTCCTCACCTCGACGCATTACCGCGCTCCTTAGAGGTGGTCCGCGAGTATGAGGTTGAACAAACCAATCCGCCTCCCATTCTCGCGCAAGATGCTCGTCCCGCCCGAGGATCCCTCCGCTCCCATCGACATTCCCCCCCCATGTTCGATGACTAGAGTCTACGGTTACCATTCTTTACCTATCCTCCTCTCGCACGACACCGGAGCCTACCCCCGTCCGCATCCTCCCTTGTTGTGTCCCTTTGATCACCCTATTCCCCCTCATACTTATATCACTCCAGTGCGCCGGTGATTCTGCCCCAGGTCCTCACCATGTTTCCGATGGCTCTCATACACCACCTTGTTTGAGTCTTGATCCTCCCCGCCACTTCCCCTCCTCCTACGTCGCCGCCCGATGACTTATGTACCCTCACGCTCGCCGTCATTTCCTTTCACCCCCTCCTTATTGTCTCTCACTACACCATCTCCTCGGGCAGACCCCCGTCCATACCCTTTATCGGCTACGCCGATGGTGCAAAGTCGTTACCCAGAATCGTCTCTGCAGTTGGGCCATCTTCACCCCCCGCATGACCTTGTTCTTTCTAACGGGTATGCATTGGTTCGCCACCAACAATCAGCCGAATATGATGCCGTGTGTGGCTCATTAGCCGATGCCCTCTTTCATCGCATCCTCCATCCGCACGTTCGTTTGGATTCCCCGCTTCTTGTAATGCAACTAAATGGTGTTTATCGTGTGCATAACCCCGTGTTGTTTAGACGCTATTTACGAGTGAAAGTCTTAATACGTGCGTTTGAAACCATAACTTCTAACCATGTACCTGCAGGACTGTAATCACTATGTAGATAGTATTGCAAACCATGTTCTAGATTGGAATTTATCACACACTTTTCATACAAGAGCAATAACATTAAATCAACTATCAAAAGATTTATACATATCCATAATATGTGTCGCAAAACATATAGTTAGAGTCCATCTACTCGTATACATACGACATGCCCATAGCATGTTACAAGCCAAACTAAAAACTCGGGGCACCACCTCGCCCCTACATACATCATAAAGGGGACACCACATGTCCCTACATACATCATAGGGGGCACACCTGCCCCCTACATACATCATAGGGGACACCACATGTCCCTACACACATCATAGGGGGACCACCCTCGCCCCTACATAGCACGTAAGGCACCACATGCCCCTACCCCTAATCACTATCCGGGAGGCTCCCGGCCAATGGCTCGCCCGCAAAGATGTAGATCACGCATAGCCCGACCGGCCATCGCCATGCGCCGCATGATACCTCGCCACTCCGAGGGGAGACCAACACATGGCTCTATGTATTGGTCGTCAAATCTTACTCACCCGCGCCTCCGATACTCCGGTCAACAACTTCTCACATCTACGACGGAGCGTCCTTCCGGCCAGGCGGCCGGCATCCTCATTCTCCCGCCGCCGTTTCGACCCACTACGACTCGTAGCTCCGTACGCCGCCGATCGTCCCATACCCGGCCGGTTTCACCGTGCTATATCCGCATACCAAAAGTACATGAATCAGTATCATTAATTACTATTCAAAACTTTAACATGCCCACACAAGAATAGCAATTTGTCACTTACCATCGGGGCCCCGTACTCGACCAGGCGGAAGTAAGGCATCCGGATCCCCACAAGAGCTCATCCCACTATAAGGGTAGTCATCTATGTACAAGCGCACCGATCCCAATGGGCAAAAAACTCCCAGGCCGAAACACTCGCCCCCGACCGCCCTCCTCCCCGCAGTAGTCGTCCCCAACGGCGCATCCCGGGGCTCCTCTCGGGCCCCCATCCGGAAGCCGCACACGAGGCCTCAAGGTTGGGATCTTCAAAGAAGAAGGCGCACAATAAAGTCCCATATGAGCAATCATGATTCAATTGCCGCCTACATAGCGACAATCGTCGGCTGGCGACACCAACATCATTTGGCCCACCCAAAGTAGGTCCCACCCAACACACTCTCCACTATCATCCGCTCCACCGGTGATGTGATGGAACGCTTGATCGTCAGATTCGTTGGAAGACAATGCGTCACCGCACGGGTTTCCTAGCCTCTCTAGATCCTCGATCGACATCCGAGTCCCCTCGACTTGGAGACCCTATTGACAATGGCGTTCCACGAACTCCATGATATGCCGCCCGCGCAAAGACCGGGCCGTGTGTCTCCCACCATCCCTGCTATGGGAGGCCGTCGTAAAGTACACATCCCGGGACCGCTGGGCTTCCATCCCGTGCCCCCCGCACTACAAAGATCTCCGATCCGGATCCCAATAACCGATAATCCGGCTAGTAACTAGCTCCCCGCTCTCATCAACGGTTTCAAAACTTGAGAACCCCAAATCTGGCCAATACACGACGGACGCCCCGACCGCCCGGATCTCCTCGTTCGAAGCGTCTCCGTATCTCTCTCTCTCCAACACCCGCAACTCGCCATACCTCCGTACAAACATATCATCCTTGTCGTGTACGTATCGGGAAACCATAACTAAACACTAAAATCCAAATTTCTCCTAGCCGATAAAACAAGACTCAAAACTCCCTCACCTCCCAGGCCGGCCGCCATTTTCTCCGACTAGGGTCGCACTTTGGGGTTCGATATCAAGGTTCGGGTCGCACTTTTTGCCCCAAAAAGTGCAACCCGACCGTAGAGGTGAAGGAGGGCCGTCAGATTCCGGGCCCTAAACCGCAAAATGTAATCCATCAAACAAAAGAGCAAGGTTAGGCCTCTTACCTCCAACTGATAGATATCGATTCCAACTGCTGGTTTGTCCGCTACGTCGTCGCAAGATTTAGGCCTTCCTCCTCTCCACATTCACCACAAGAACAATAGCAAATGAATGATTTTGGAGGGAAAACTCGCCTATTAAAAGAGAACCCCCGTTTCTTCTTCACCGCCGCGACCACACCGTAGCCCCGTCTCGACGAACCGCCGCACCGCTAGAAAGATCTCACCAGCTCTCAAATGGGTTTCTATTGGTTTTTGGTGATTTGATACTTCACCTAGACACATTTCAAGAAGGGTCACTTTACCGCTCCTTAAAATTGAATTTCCTCACTTACTACACCAAGTACTCGGGGCACCATAATGCCTCATTGTCCATGTTCGTGACGATTTTCGTCATGAGTGCCCACCTTGTTCATGTTTCAATGGTCCCCCATTAGGGCTTTATCGTGTGGCGCACTATCGTGTCACCCTTGTTTAGAGCATCCAAGTTGAGTCATCCTTGCCTCCATGGAGTCTATACCATATCCCTTGTACACCATTTCTCGCTCTCCATCATTCATTGCTTGGTCCTCTCTGCGTCGCACATTATGACCTTCAGCCCCACCGTCCCCTATCCCTTCGATATCGTGCCGCCGCCGCTATGTCATTCATGCCCTTCATGCTCTAACAAGGGAAGTCGTCCATTCGCCACCTCATCCCGTCCATTCCGCCGGCTCATCATTAGTGTCGTCCGTCCATCGCTCTACTATTTTCTCTCGTGCCTTCGTTGAGGATCTCTCATTGCCTCACCTATGGCGGACCTCCTTTCCTCGTCGACATCACCATTCATTCCGTGCTGCCCAGAGGGCGGTACCTTGGTTCCAAACTCTTCCACTATCGTTCGTTGCCTTCTGACGCAAAGGGATCTCTTTCTTCCTTTGACTTGATTGTTTCTCCAAATTTCTCCTTCGCATGATCGAGATCCGTATACTCGATGGTTCAAGATCCGCCACAGCTCTTGATTATTCCCGGTGTGTAAGATGTCTCAACCCTCATGAGGGGGTGGCCCCGTAGGTGCACATGCCCGGGATGACCTCTTCTTTGCAAATTTCTTCGATGCCGTCGTATTTTGATGATGTTGGCCTTAGCCACTTGCGCACTCCTCTTTGATTTGCATGTATCGCCTGGGATTTCTAGAGCCCTTCCCCATTTACAAATGTGGCATTTGGGTTGTATTTATCTCATGTACTCGATATTATTGTACTAGTCCCTTGGCCGTTATCCCGTGTACGCATGTATGTAGACTCTTCTATCAGATTCTTATCCGTTCTCATTATGCTGCCACCGTACTCTATGGTTCAGTCCCTTGTTTTACCGGACACACTATTCTTTTGTACTTTATCCTACGGCATAGGTATGCTCTCCCCCGCCGCCTTCAAAGACAGTAAATTTCCTCATAAAAAGAGACTTGTTGCACCTACGAGTCTCGTCTCCCTCGTGTTCCAAATTCTTCAAGACACTATCTACCCTTACATTTCTCCGACATCCCTTTGTTGCTCCAGGATTGTATTCTTACAACGTACTTCGGTCATACGATTTGGTTTCGACACTCGCACGCTCGGGGGCAATCAAGCTACACCATTTTTGGTCATCTAACCTTTATCATTAGATGGACCCAAGTACACCATGTAAGACCAAGCATCTAAGTAAAACTACTTTCACTATGTTAAAATAGGAAACCCCAAAAAGGAAATATTAAACAAACCTATATTTGTTTGATTTTCTCTCATGGAATAATTAATTAAACCATAATTTAATTATTATTCCCGAAATATGTTTAACCCAAAACAAAGAAATTAATGAGATAAACCCTGGCCATTCTAGTTATTTTCTAGAAGAATTATTTAAATCTTATTTAGATAATATCTCTTGTTAAATATGACCAAATCACCCACCATTAATTAAATAAATCATTATTTATTTGATTATCTCCCAACCACTTCCTTAAAAAGATAAATAAATCATTTATTTATTTATTTTTCACTAATCAAGGGATTTGACCCAAGTCAAACACCCTTCCCTCCAACAAATATAATAAAATATTCCATAGAGGTGGATCTAGATTTGGTTAACATTATTTTAATCATGCACCAAGATCTAGAATGACCCAATATTTTGTTATAACAGGGGGAGGGTTTTCCCATCATTCTTCACCTTTTTGTTGCCTACTAGATCACTGATCTATACACTTGGTCTCATTTCTATCATTTCCGTCTCCCATTGAGCTCTACTTTATGCATTGGGTTTTCTACATCTACAAGAGAGAGAAAGCTTGATCCGAAGTGCCGTAGTGATCAAGCAAAGAACCCATCCCATTGAGGAGATCCGGATACACCTTCGCTCTCCCGTGTGCCCCGTAATATAAAAATTCATTCAAAAATCGTGCCTGTCTTGTCCGTTGATGCATGGAGCAAACTCTTACTTTACCGCTTAATGTCTTTCCATTTATAGATCTCGTTTGTTGCGTTGTTTTAACTACTAATCGCAGATCCGAAGATGTTTGCGTCTCTATCATTGTTAGGCTATTAGTTATGCGTAGCTAAAGTGGTTCTTTTTCGTACACTTCGACGAAGAATTCATACTACCGTATGGCATTAGCCAAGAGAAGCAATGATTTGGTTTCACATTAATATATCATTTCTTCATGAAATTTAATGATTATCGAAATTATGTTCAAATAAAAGAGATGAGAATGTTAAAAGAGGCTTTATAATGTTTGATATGCAAAGAATAGAATATTCAAAATAGTACACATCATATGAGGAGGAGACCTTTAAATCAAGCAATTTGAGACCTTAAATGTATGGTCGAAGCAACAACTCTAGAATCTCGGGTGCAAATGCTTTAAACTCTATTTGAAAAGAGGAAATTAATTTGATCCTTGAAGGAAACTTGTTTGGACCAGAAAGACAGGAGTTGATAAGTGTACTAAACAATTGGGCAAAGATTATTATGTGGTGTATTTTCAAAGGGCTCAAAGAGTCATTACCTTCTAGATGGCTATATATTTTTGGGAGATGGGTTTGAAAAAATTGGCTGTGTAAGAAGAATCACCAAATACCGAACAAATGTGGGTGAATTTAGAAAAAACACCAAAGATCTCGCCAATTTTGTTGAATGCCTTCCTTGAGCAATGTGGTTTATTTTTTGTTGTCAATTCGTCCCGAGTCATGGATTATGTGCCTACACAAAATAAAAATATTCTTATGATTGGTCTCTGCTTCCGAAGTGAATAATTTAAAACATATACTCATAACCTAGCACAAAAATACAGATTCAACAAGTAAATACGGAAACAAGAATATGGAAATGATGATTTTGGATTTCAAATCAAGGAGCATATATGGGCGAGGATGAAGTGCTTTTCGAAATTTTAGTGGGCAGAGGAGACAGAAAGGATGGGCTACGCAAGTTTGGAGTCTCAGGATAGAAGAGAAGGGAAAGAGGCAAACTTCAAGTTCAAAGTACGGTAGCAATGACCCTGGAAGGAGAGATTTTGATTATCTTGTTCAATCTCAGCCAGGAAGTAAGCAATGCCTTTGGTCAAGCTCTCTATATTCAATTGTCGCATTCTCTATGATGTAGTTGATGGCATTAGCCAAGAGAAGTGCTTGGACAGGGTTTCACATGAATATATCCTTTCTTCATGAATGCAATGATTATCGGAATTATGTTCAAATAAAAAAGATGAGAACAATGTGCAAGAGGCTTTATAATGTTTGATATGCAAAGAATAGAATATTCTAAAATAGTACATCATATGAGGAGGAGACCTTAAATCAAGCAATTTGAGGACCTTTAATAGGTGAAAATACATATAAATCAAGCAATTTGAGACCTTTAAATGTATGGTCGAAGAAACAACTCTAGACCCGAGGTAAATGCTTCTAAACTCTCAATTTAGACTGCCTATGCTTACCAAAAGAAAATCTCTCGACCAAAAATTCTAGTTAACAGCACAATGAAAATAATTAGTTGTTGAAAGATTCAAGATCTGCTTATAAAAATGTCATGGAAGAGGAGTTTGCAACAGATGTGGAAATGGTGAACGATAATGAGTGTGTTTGGAAAACTTAAGTATGCCTGTGTAAGTGTTACAAAGTTGTCATCAACAACCTTGAGTCGTAGATAAGAGGAGTCTTCTATGTTACCATGGACGAGTGAAAATATGGCACATACATGTAACCATAAACTAGCTTCTTATATGGAGAAAGCCGAGATAATTTATGGGCAAAGGTGTAACAACTCGATTTATGGCCTTCGAAGTTCAAGAACTAGAGGATATTTCAAGGCTACATTGTTTCCCCAAGACAACTTCAAGCAAGAGTACTATATTATACAATAAAGACATTAATGAGCCAAGTAAAGCTAATTGTGCACCAAAAAAAGCATTATTCGCAATACAAGCACGTGAATTAAAAAGAAGTGGCCATTCTTCTCCAAGCACAATTGAAAAACATTTGTCTCATAGAAGTGCATTCTCGTGTAATAACATGTACTTCTAATTACCCAAAGCTATGAGGAAGTGGCAAATACGTACACGTATGTTTTTTCTTCGCCAACTTCTTACAAGTTGAAAAGGCATGTGAACAAGCCACTCACTATCATAATAGTGGATCACAAATTATGAAATCACTTGGCACTCACATTTTTACTCTTGAAAATGTCCGTATCCGAATGTTTCATTATTGACAAACATTCTAAGAAGTTTGGACAAATCCGTCATTGCTAATTCTTGAGTGAAAGTGATGCACCGAAAAAAATCGTAGACTAAAAAAGTTTCTACTTCAATAGAACCTTTACCTTTCCACAAGGTGAGCTATTACAAGTCTTAATTATTTGATCACTAAATATTCAACAATTCAAGCATATTAGAACTCCGTTGGAACATGAATTTTAGCTCTACAATGTCTTTAGTTTCGTAATCATTGCTAATTTGAGTGAATGTGATGCAGTTGAAAACTCGTAGACTAAAAATCAGTGTTACACAGTGGATTCTCGTTCAAGCAGCCTAGAATCCCTCGCCCCCACGCAATCGTGGTCTTGGGGACTTCTAGTGGGACGCCCCCGACGCTCCCAATTTTCGGTGTCTGGAGGGGACGTCAAGCGTTTCATCCGGGGAGGGGTCGCAGGGGACGTGAGGGGACGTGAAGGGGGCGGAGGGGACGGGAGGGGGCGTGAAGGGGGCGTGAAGGGACGGCCGGGGCACAGATATTCTCATTTAATTCTCTATCAAATATTTTAATCAGCTACAATTAGCACCATATCCATTTACATTGTACTTTAATTTGTGAGTAGGTAGATCGAATATTGGGAACTACTAAAGCATTTCTCGGGAGAGCTCGACTTACCACTAGACCTTCATTGTGATGTCGTGGCTGGAATCGTAACGATGTTTTTTTTATTGGTTTCTTTCTCCAGCTCCGTTTGCTTGCTTCTCTCCAATAACCTTCGTATAATGTACCAGGATTTCACTAAAGGTAATTGAGGAGAATTTATTACATTCACTCTTAAGATAATTTTAGGTGAGACAAATAGTAGCGGAAACCAAACCTTATAGTGGAATGTCATACTTATGGTTGAGGCATGCTAAAGCAACAATAAAATAATGTTGAAAAGTGCACGTAACCCAATCAATGCTCCAATTCCGATTCAATAAAATTTAATCCTTTGCGCAAATAATCCATGAGATTCTAGGATAAAGACGTCCAAGTGTTTCAATGGAGTCAAGTATCGACAGATGCACAAAGATGAAATATCTGGGAGGAAAGGAAATATTCAATATTTCTTTCCGGGATTATGATTATAGGACACTCTTCTATCGTTATTATAACACATACTTTCTCCCATCTAGGAGCTAGAAATCCATTCACCACTCGGTTTTTTGGCCATAGGACATCAAGAGCACCAATATACCCAAATCCACCAAGCCTAGGTATGTTCTCTGCTCTAGAAACATGAATAAAAGGAACCATTTTTTCAATTTTGTAACCCGAGTTCTAGTTGAAAAGCTCAATATTAGTATAAAGTATATTTCTTGAGTAATAACTACCTACTCACTTGGGCATTATCGATTCCAATTATTCTGAGTAAAACAAGTGCATATCATAATTTTGGAAAAAAAATATTAAGCAAATTAAGCCGACAAGAAATTAGACACACAAGATAAGGAAAATAGCATCATCATAATCTCAGAATCACATTTTAAAAATAAATTCGAATTTTGGAAGAACAAACCTCTCACTTTGCTTTCCTCTCTCTTTTCTTCTTCCGATATTTTTACTTCTCCCATTCCAAATTTAAGAGGTAGGTTTCTGAGTACCATTTGCCGACTCACCAACTGGCTAATAAACATACCCGAAGGTAATTCCCTGGCTAATTAAGAGATTAAACATATTGACTCGATAAGATTAGACCATGTGCACTCGACCATTCAATACAAAAATTACTTCCATAGCTACTAATCACTTTAAATATTAGCAATTCGTAACCGATGTATCCACCAAACTTAAAACACCATTATGATTCAAACATTGTTTAAAATAAATACATCATATATTTACCGTAGATGATGAACATTTGGGTTAAACAAACATAAGCCTTGAAAATTCCATAATCCCTAGAACCTAAATCATACAACAAGATTTTTCCACCAATCCAAAGGGTGGCATTCCAGTCCGCAACGTAATTAGTGCCGTAACAAAAAGCTAATCATATATACTATACAAGAGATTATCCACTGCACTATGCCTCGAGGACCAACCATTTCTCAAGTAGCCAGCGCATCGCATGCGTCTGAGAATGATATGTCATGATCCGTCACGCATGAGGTGTTGCCCTTCGATTGAAGAATCAATGTAAACAAATGTATTGTCATAGTATCCAAAACGTTACAGATTTCCCACCGGGTTCATGGATAATCCTCACGGTTTCAAAAAACCACTTTGATAGATTCTCCAATGATATTAACTGTTCTCGAATTTTTACATTGTGATCGTGGATTTAGTTATAGAGATCATATGTTGTATAGAATTTCGGTTTTGTTCAACACTACCAAGTGGTTGCATCACGTTTTGAATGGGTTACATTCTTTCAACGATCGTGATTTGTAACCTTTCCCGTTGGGTTGAAGATCCACATGTGTCCTCGTATTTGGGAGGTAGTGTGTGGCACTTGCAGAGGCAAGATTGACTCGATAACCATTACCTTGGAGGAAGATAAAATGGTCCAGGATTCATGTTGGGACCTCTCAAGGGAATATCAACTCCAACACTTTGCATGACCGATAGTTACTAGACTCGATAACCATTACTTTAGAGAGAGATAAACAAATTCCAGATTCATGTTGGGACCTCTCAAAAGGAATATCAACTCCAACACTTAGTATTCCCGATAAGTCATTGAAGTGGAAGTTGGATTCACAATCATCGCATGGTGCCTTCATAACCAATGCCAAAGTTAATTTGGGCTGCCAGGATATGTAATACATTTTTATTTGGGAACTCGAAATAGGTCAACATGGAGTCAAGATCCGAAACATTGATTCACATTTGCCGGAGAAAGAAAAATATGGAAGTCAAACTGCCAACCAAAAAATGGAAGCTCATAAATAGCCTCAAAGTTGTTTTGTCTAGGATTATATAGAAGTCAAACTCGCCAAACAAAACTAAAACTCGGTAGCTCATGTATAAAACAAAGGTGGCTTATTTAACTTTTTAATGCCTTCTCTTAACGTTCCAAAGTTTTCTACAGCTTCAATAGTTCCAAAAGTATAGTTGGGCATAAATTTGAAAGGAACAAAGTCTTACCGGCTCTTTGGCCCTCAAGTTCGTGCATGGAGATTGAATTTCAAAGATTGTAGATGAATGAAAATAAAGCTTATGTTGTGTAGTGGCATTATGGCTTCGTGTTATTTAATTGTGCATAAATAATTGATTTGCTTCCAGACTTGTGCACTAACTATTTACGATGGTTATCATAGGTGTGGGTCAAGTGAATCTAACTTGAACCGACCCGCAAACTCATATAACCATAACCTATGATGGAGGTTTAACAAGACGACATTTTCAAATTTCAACAATGCTATCATGCCAATCAAAGGGATTTTATAGCATTTTCTTATTTAGCTATACCGCACCAACATAACTATTCAAAAAATGGTTACCACGGCTCGAATCAAGAGAAGCTACTTAAACTAGACCAAGAATTCCATGTAAACATAATCTCTGAATGAGGTTCAACAGACCATTTTCCAATTTCAACCATGCTATCATGTCAATCGTGTGTTTTTATAGCATTTCAGAATGTTGCAACATAATGGATTTAAAATAGAAATCATCAAAAGCCTTTTTATAACACAAGAAAGCTCAAGGAAAAAAATGCTACCATATATTTCTAGATTTTCAATCAAACATGGTAATATAAAATTCAGGCTTCAACAAATACTTTGGGTCTTAAAGCTTCATACAATGCACTATAAGCTTATTTATCCAACTTCGTTTTTTTTCTTGAATCGTGTAGCAGTAACACTAAGTTACATTAAGTTGACAGACAAATGTGCAAAATTTTAAATTGAGAAACTTCAAAATTTTGCTCACAAACAAGTAACACACATTCCAAGTTATCCTAAGGCCTTGTGCAGCAATTATCCCCAAATTACCTCCTAACAAGAGGCAAACATAAGAAATACATCAACTAAAACATGCAAGGTAAATATACCGAATGTTAGATTTTTTGTTAATCTTCACATATCCCGTAGACTCCGCATCTCCTAGAAAGCAAGGTTGTCTTACCTATGTAATATTACTTTAGGAAGGTTAACCGACCTTGCTTTATGAATAGCCCTTTAGCCTTTTATCTATAGAGAATTATTTAATACATTTTACTAAATAATAAAAAATATATAATGAGACAACAAAAAATTGTCACAAAAATACGTACAGAGTAAAATGCATCGCAGAAGACACAACATGATAATCAGAAACTCGTATAGGTAAATTGTAGTCAACTTAAGTGTTGGGCAATCTCGCATTATGTAAGGTTGACTCGTGCATTTTATTTCCAAAGCACTCGCAATTTTCTTATCATATATTTTACTCGCTAATATTTGCCCGCCGTGAATACATCATTCTTTCGCTAAAATTAAATATTTCAAGGATGGTATGTCTTTTATTTGCGGTACATTCATGCCTTAATCTATAAATCGATTCCAAATTGCCGAGCACCTAAGTTGCAAACACAAGCTCAATATCTCTCTTAGAGCACCGAAATTTTTTTCCAATATTATTTTTAATTTGGCAAAGTTGGTTACCTAATTGGAAAAGACAAAGGAATACACAACAAACACCCATGCAAATTAGAAGGCTCCAAGTACAATTCGCAGGGCCATGGTCGTAGCTAAAGGTGACTTTCTCTTCTTTGTCTAAAATGGATCCGGTTGAAAATTTTCACACATGGGTTCTCTATCCTGAAGCTACAAATGGGAATTCCGTTATTGAACAAGATCATTTAACATTCCGGAAGAAGATGAAGTCAAAACATACCATAGGAACTGCAAGAATCAACAAATGGGAAACTAATAATCACAGGGATCTTACTTGTAGCATTTTGAGCATTAATGATCAAATGACTCACACCAAAGAAGCCAAAACACCAAATTTAAGAATGGGGAAGTATGTGTGTGTGATAAAGTCAGAATCGTGAGATTTGTCCGAGGGGATTTCACCAAATAAAGAGGGAGGTTCCTAATATGTAACAAGCACAATAATCACTTGGAATTCAAGATATTTAAAATTTATGAATATCCAATGGCCATCCTAAGATATATCCGAGGAAATTTTCCCAAATAAAGATGACAACATAAGATGTGATCAATGAGGCGGTGCACCACTTGAGGCACCAATGTACATGCAAAATATCACCTTGATTACTTTACTAGTCTAATATTATGACAATATGGTCACTTCACTTGACAGAGAACATTAACCTTGCATAATCTCCATACTACCGCAAGAGAAGACATGAAAGAAATATTCAAAGTTGATAACAAAAAATCGTAGTTTTCTTTTCAAAGAAAATAAAACAAGAAAAGTTTGTTGATCCGATACAAAAATGAGATTCACTTGCAATTAGACTTTTTGTTGCTAAAATAACAAGGTATAGATGCATTTAACGTGTAAAGCAAGGGCACCAACACAGGAACATTGGAAAAGGATTTCGCCTTGAAAAGAGGATAAAGAAATCCAAGAATTTCATTTGTTTCCACTATTTCGGATTCTTCTAGAGGTTCCTAGGTCTAGGTCGCTACTTAACAAACATCCCTATGAACAAAGCAATTCATATCATTCACCAAAGTTCCAAAGAGTTTTTATCTTGAGTAACAATAGGAATCATAAGTAGTCATTAAGTATGAAATGACAAAACTAGATTGCCCACCAATTCCTACATCAAAAGACACTACATTTAGTATGGAATGACAACAAATGATCTCTTAAGCATCTTTAAAAACAGTGTGGCTACATACCAAGAAAGAGGGCATGCACTTCATTACAAAGTTGTCCAACGTGATCATGACCTGTTACAACTTAGAATTTGAAGGGATATAATATCTTATAATCGCATCAAACTTGAATTGATCGTCAAGGGGGTGTGACTTTTGATGGATATTCACAGTGAATAAATCAATGGAAGTTGAATACATCGTATGGAATGGCAACAAATGATCTCTTGAGGATCTTCAAATGTTCGTGATAGATGTGGCTATATACCAAAGAATGAGGCACACACTCGATGACAAAGTTGTCAAACGTATCATGATTGGTTACAACCATGAATTGCACAATAATCACTTGGAATTAAAGATATTTAACATTTATGAATATCCAAATCGCCATCCTAAGATATATCCTCAGAAATTTTCCCAAATAAAGAACAACATAAGATGTGATCAATGAGGCAGTACCCGCTGAGGCAATGTACATGGGCCATCACCTTGATTGCTTTACTAGTCTAATCTTATGACAATTTCGGTCACTTCACTTGACAAGAGGACCCGCATTAACCTTGAATAATCTCCATACTACCGCAAGAGAAGACATGAAATAAATATTCAAAGTTGATAACAAAACAGTAGTTTTCTTTCAAAGAAAGGGGAACAAAAAGTTCAAGAAAAAGTTTGTCGATCTAATACAAAAATGAGATTCACTTTCAATTAGACTGCTAAAAGAAGGTATACGTATGCATTTAACGCAAAGAAAGGGCACCACCAATAGAACATTGGAAAAGGATTTCATTGAAAAAGAGGATAAAGAAAATCTCGCAATTTCATTTGTTTCCACTATTTCGCATTCTTTCTAGAGGTTCCTAGGTCTATGGTCGCTACTTAAAAAACGTCCCTATGAACAAAGAAATTCATTTCATTCACCAAAGTTCAAAAGAGTTTTTATCTTGAGTAACAATTAGGAATCATAAGTAGTCAGTTAAGTATGGAATGACAAAACTAGATTTCCCACCAATTCCCTACATCAAAAGACACTACATTTAGTATGGAATGACAACAAATGATATCTTAAGCATCTTAGAATGTTCACACAGGTGTGGCTACATACCAGTAAAAGAGGGCATGCACTTGATGACAAAGTTGTCCAACGTATCATGACTGGTTACAACTTAGAATTTGAAGGGATATAATATCTTATAATCAGATCAAACTTGAATTGATTGTCAAGGGGGGTGTGACTTTCGATGGATATTCATAGGTGAATAAATCAATGGAAGTTGAAGACATTGTATGGAATGGCAACAAATGATCTCTTGAGGATCTTCAAATGTTCGCATAGATGTGGCTATATACCAGTAAATGAGGCACACACTTGATGAGGCATTGAATCTAGGGGATAAAACAAAATAATAGAAGTAGTGCCAAATCAGTGTGATAATAGAATTCATAAGTAGTGTGATAAGCAGTGCCAAACCAATGCAATAATATATTTCATAAGCAGTGCCAAACCATCGCGATAATAGATTTCATAAGCAGTCAATAAGCAGTGCCAAACCAGCGCAATAATAGATTTCATAAGCAGTCAATAAGTAGTGCCAAACCAGCGCAATAATAGATTTCATAAGCAGTGCCAAACCAGTATGATAATAGACTTCATAAGCCGTGCCAAACCAGTGCGGTAGTGTGATAACTTGTTTAAAATTTGCAGTGGAACTATTTCCTTTTATAGTTCAAATGACTGAAGAAAAGAGAATCAGGCAATGAGCGAGAAACAAATATAACAAAATACATTCCATAGACAAATGAAATATATAAAAAGTCTTCAAGGATTGATGCTATGAATAAATTCAAAGAAGAACAAAAGAGGAAAAGGAAAAATTGTGATCCAAATAGACATTATATATTGATCGCAGGGGGAATGAAGGAAAGCACGACCTAAAGAGATATCAATGGGTATTAGATTGAATATTTAACTTGGATCAAAACCCATGTGCTAGAGTATATTGGTATTAGTAATAAGTGCATCTTCAATGGTCAAATGACAAAGACGCAGAGGCATGACAGATGCCAGACGACGGAGACACCAGAGGACAGATGACAAGGACACAGAGGAGGATAATAAATAAACTTTACACAAAGATGAAGTAGATTGCATCAAAAGGCATAGTTTCGAAATGGAAGGACAACGAGATTAGCGGGCCTAAGACCAGACCCACTGACTGTGGTTAGATTGGGTGGATGGTGGATATTCAATGTAGATGTTCGATTTGATGTTCAATTCAATAGCAGGGGACGAATCCACCACCGGGGGGGGGGCGGAGGAGGGGGGAACAAATCCCGGCCATTTCTTATCTATATAATATAAACGCCCATTCCCGTCCCGGTTCTGGGTTCAAGCCAGAGCCTGTTCGTGATCGAGATGCATAACGTGTTTCATATCCACCAGTCCTAGCATTCCTTCGACATTGCAAGCAAAGCAGTTCTTGTAGACACGGTTCAAGCGATTTCATGGTAGATCTCGTTTCCTCGTAGAGAAGGTTGGGCAGTTTGCACTCTGGCTCTACATCTTTCGTAGGAAGGCAACCATAAAAACAAGATGTGTGACTTCTGATTCAATACATTAGACTCTTCCTATTAAATAATAAAAAACATCAATCCATAGTAAAGTGGAACAAACAAAACTCGATCCATAAAATACAAAACCCATATATCAAACCCACTGTAAACTCTAATAACATGCAAGGAAACAAGGATGTTTGACATTTCTCTGGAAAAAAATGAAGAACAGCTAGGGTTTAAGAGTGAAAAGGAATTTGCGTCAGGAGACTGAACCTTGAAAAGAATTAGACAATGGTGTCTTAGCCTCCTCGGTCTCTTCGTTACCGGTGCCCTCCTTGAACTTCTTGGGAGACCCTCGATCAAGTCTTTGGCCTCTAGTGAGCGAGCGGATGACCTTGATTACGGCAATTCGAGGGCTTGTCTAGAAGTATTATGAAGTTGGGAAGAGAGATGGAGGCTTTAGGGATGGGCCATCGCCCCCAGGGTGGGGAATATTGTTCAGATTGATTCTGTGGAAAGAAATCACCACGACTGAGGCGTCCCTCCTATTTCCCTCGACAAACCCTCCAACACGAGGGAAATGAAAAAAATTGATATTTGAAATTTTTTGATATTTTGACCGTGCAATAGGAGGGAAATGAAAAATATAGATATTTGAAATTTTTCCATATTTTGATATGAAATGCTTGTGTGTTTTTTTTTTTTTTTTTAACAAATAAGACATATATGACGCATAGAATTCAACTTAGGGGTGAGTGGGAAGGCATGGCTGAGGATTTTTTTTTACAAAATTTTAGCATCGAGAAAAGTTCAACAAAATTTGAAAAATTCTGAATATTTAGAAGTAAATATGTAGAAGGTCGAATATGTTGATTCATAGAAGGATAAGGTTAAAGAGTCATATATGTTTTTTGCACCTAGTTTTCTAGATAATTTGTATATCTCTCTAAATAAATAGACTTTTTTGTAGTCTATTTGTGTGTTGAGTGGCTTATAGTTGGTAAATTCTCTATTATAATTTCGAGTCTTTTGAGGTCACTCCAGTTTCCTATATATGCAAGGTCTATAATGTACTTAAATAGATTCAATATAAGGGAGAATTTGTAATGGACATTGCATTTGTTATTAGTTTTTGGTGTTCACTCTACATTAGAGTTATGTAATACTATGCATGTTATTAGTATAAAGGATTACTATTCTACCTATGTGTTTGTATTTGTACTATATTTGGGTGATCTATGTTAGTTTTTATTCATAATGATGTTAGCTATAGTGGTTTAAATGGATGCTAATAATATCATAATGAATGTGATCCCCACTAAAATATTTAACATTTTGCACTTTACTTATTGGGAATTATTATATGTGTCTCAAGAGAGACCTTCTTGCCCCTATAAGATGGAATATATTAGGACATTAGACAACAATAGGCCATATTTAGAAACATTCCATTAACCTTGAGTCTATGATAAATCCAACACTCAATAATGGGAAATAATTGTCTAAAATGTTTGAAATAAGGT
This sequence comes from Pinus albicaulis, assembly GCA_034641835.2. Lineage (NCBI taxonomy): Eukaryota > Viridiplantae > Streptophyta > Pinopsida > Pinales > Pinaceae > Pinus > Pinus albicaulis. The sequence goes on along the minus strand of CM076578.1, from coordinate 667,997,130 downwards.
AGATGATTTCAACTAGGGTTTAATGACCGAGGGTGTTGGGTTTAACCTGCAAAATTTCTTCAAGCGACTTGAATGTTTTTAACCATGACCCTAAATTTCCCCTAAGCTTATTTAGGATGCAAGTAATTCTTGGAAATGGGCTGGGAAAAGTAGAAGGTGACATTAGGAAGAGGTGCTTGAGGAAAAAAAGTCATTTTATTTTCTCTTGGGAAAAATGGAAAAGAAATATTACTTTTAGGACTTTGTTTGTCTATGTTAATGTATAATTTCTACCTCAAGAGAGATGGATTTGTCACTAAGCCATTATGGTAATTGGAGTATTTAAATACTACTCAAGTATTATCTGTGGATAGAGGAGGATATGGTATACTTAGCCATATTGGGGTATTAAGCTCCCATTACTAAGCTTGACTTTTTATTTAGGATGAAGGTGGTGTTGTAAGCCAAAGAACTTACAATTACAAAACTACTAGACTAAGTTTGATATTATAACAATTGATGACATTGTTGGGTAGAGTATAGTTCTTGAGTGAATCTTAAATGAGTTTAAACAATGTGTTCTAATTGAGATAAATCCTTTCTTGGAGGGCAAAGCATATTTGAAGGTGTACTTGGTAGGGATGAAAATCAAACCTTTTCTGTGATTTCCCCCCACAATATACCATTCATACAACAAAAATATTAATATGCCCTAGTCTTACATCGATCATTGCTTTAGGAGATGGAGGTATGAACTAGATCCATCGTTACAGTGGTCGGAAAAGGAATAAAATAATAATTTTCCTTATTGGCACAAAGGGATGTTGTTAAAATGTATGTTTCTAGGATTTTGTGTGGATTTGATTAGACAAATTGTGTTACAATAAATAGCCTAGAAAAAACTGCTATATCAACTATCTTTATCTAGAGAATAACCATAACCATTTGACCTTCATTATTGTAAGCATAGAAAATATTGTTTTTACTTCTTAGATGATTACCAAAAACAATTAATTTCTTCATACATAATTCCTCAGCATAACCATTGAAAGAGTCAAAGCAATGTCTTACAAATTTTGTTGTAGCTAGAGAAACTTCTTCAATAAGGGACCCACTAGGACCTCAATATTCAATTCCTATTGCATCCCAAACCTGGAAAACAGAAGAAAGAAATGACCACTTGCTATTTAAAGATGAACTTTACTTTCAAAAAAAATGTTTGAAAAGAATGAACTTAAGAAAAAATAAATGCATTTCCTCCACAATAAAAAAGGTCATTTCCAACACAATACTTTTAATTTAGTCCAGGTTTCAATGATGTCAAGCCAATGTATGGTTGCACTTCAATATGTAGACAAGTGTAGAGACCATTTCATGAATATATTTTATATTTTTGGTGGTGATTTTTTAAACCTTTATTAACATTCAACGTTTCTTGAACAATGAGATGAAAAATTGTCTTTCCTTTGTTTTCCAACTCTAAGTGGATGAGGAAATTAACTATGGGCTAAGTCACTATTGTGGTCACTGGCGAATCATCTAGGAAAGCATAGTTTTTTCTCCGCGGTACTACCTTCCAAGATATGGCATCTTATCCTCTTAGAGGTATAGATAAGCTCAATGTTAGAGTCATGTCTACACTCTTTCGAAGGAATTTATCTTCTCTGATTGAAGATGAGAAAAATAGACGAATTTCAAAAATAGTTTGCAGCCTTTTATTTTATTTTGTAATGCTTCTTTTTATAGATGACCATTTTGCACAATACAGGGTGCCTTGTGAATATTTCCTTCCACGTTAATGCGAGCTCAAGTGCTTACTAGACCAGTCTCCTTCTTGAATACGAAAATGGAGATGGCGACCTAAACTAGGTGGGTGCTTTACAAAGTTAATTAATTTCCCATTGTATATACTTCATTGAATAATGCAATTATATTATGCATGGGTTACAAGTTTATATAACAGGTTTGTGTTTCGCTTCTCTTTAGGAAAACCCCAATAAAGGGAAACCAATGCAACAAACATGGGGTGGAAATTGGGCTTTGGATAGTGGCCCTTTATGTGTTGTGTGCCTCACAACCCTCTTGGCAAGGAAAATTTTCATTATTGATAACGTTATTTTAGAAAATTGGCACTGAAATTCTACATACAATACCAATGCCAACAATCAAGCACTATAACTCCCTTTTCAAATTCATTTTCATCTTTTCCTCACAATACTTGTTAGTTATCAGTATCTTGTCCATATTTAGCCTTGGACATAATTTACCACCCAATTAGGGTTACATTCCCAAAAAACCTGACTCGTCGACGGTGTCACATGGTCTTGCTCTGATGGGTCAGTCACCCTATCAAGTGCCCCCTTCAAAGGGACTTGGGCCTAGTCTAGACAAAATGGGGGTTGATCACCCTACAAATGGGCCCCAATCAATCTTCAAATGGGTCTGACAAACAAATCCTATACGGAATCACCCTTCACACAAACTGACAATTCCACCCACCACCATGGATCCAACATCCTTGAAACCATACAAAGGCAAAGCCCCTACGAGGGAGCCACATCAATCCCCCAAACAAGTTTTCATTCAAAGTTCCTCCCACTAAGGTGTGCTTGATCCAACATACTACTCGTGTGTTACTAGGTGTGACAACCAAGAAAACTAACAATCGACCACCCTATAATTGACCCATGACCAATTTTGAGGTGAACCCAACTTCTAGCTCATTATAGAGTCACACTCTTTGCACACACAAACAATTTCCATCACCATTGAAAAAATATGGTTGTGACTCCTCACAACATTCCAACTAATGTCCTACTAACAAAAGCGAACTAGCAAGAAACTAGGGTGAAAATTTGTCAAAATTGCATATAGAGGAAGCACCTACGAGGGAGACACAAAAATGCCCCAAAAGGGGGTTCCTATTCAAAGTGTCTCCCACTAAAGTGTTGACCGAATATACCACGTCTCATGTGTTGCCTTTTCCAAAATTTCATATTATTGGTTATGTTAATTCCATCAAGTAAGATTTTTTTTTGGATTTATAAGGCTTGGTCTATGTTAGTCTTCCTTCAGTAGACCAAAAAAAAACTCTAAAATTTATGCTTCTTCCTTGAATTTTCATCAAAGATAACTTGTATCATCATCATGGTGAGTTAGGTTGTTATTAGTCCTTCAAATTCTACACGTCCTTAGGCCCAATACACCAACCCTTCTACCAGTCTTGTTTTCCTTCACAAGTACAGGACTTAGAGCTCTTCTTTGATAGTCACCTAACAAACCTCCAATTGTACTTGGACTGCCATCAATTTTACCAACCACATTAATTTTTTTTACTAATATAGTGCCCACAACACTGCCCTCATCTAGGGCTCTTAAAATATGCCACCTAACAGTGATTTCAGTCCTCTCAAAATCACTATTCTTGTGTACCAATTTTTTGTTGTCCAATCTATGAAAAAATCTGAACTACTCATCTTATCATCCTTCTAACAATTTGTAGATGACTAAACTAGGGTAAAAAATCATCCATTCATAGTCCATTCACTAATTGTTTATAGGCTGCTTCAGATCTTTGTCCAAAACTCTATGGACAGTCCAACAAAATCAACTCCACTTCATGTCAATCCATTCCTCATATGGCACATTTATTCTGCTCCATCTTCTACTCAGGTTCCACCTTCCTTTTGATTTGTTGTCTCCGCACATACTTACGCAAACCATCTTCCAATTTTTTGGTATATATTGCAAATATAAACCTCTCTCTAAGGGTCGCAACCCCTCTTCTTCTATGCAGATTTGTCACGGTATGAATGACATACCTTATGGATTGAACATGCTAGGAAACCTCCCTAAATAGGGAATTATACTTCTATTCTAATTGCTTTAGAACAAACCATATCCACCCATAACAAAAAATAAAACTCTTTCCTCCATAAGAGACTCGGCCTAGCTCATATGGATCCATAGATTTTGGTCATTTCTTTGACTGAAATAGCTTGTCCTAGCTAGGCCTCTTAAGAATTCTCTAGAACTTACGAATTTTATATACTTAGATCTTAGGAAATATTAATTTTTTGTTTAATTTTATTTTATATTTTAAACCTCATCTTGGGTCCAAAGCCCCTTCGCTTGGGTTATTTTCCCACAAAATATTTTGTGGTCAAAATCACATAAACCCCTCTCATTAGGCTTTTGGAGTACCTCCCAAGCTACACAATTTAACAACATAATCTAGTTGTAGTAATCATAACTTGGTCAAGCTCCTATAGTCAAGCGAGTACTTGGTTGGGTTCCCAAGTTGAAAATTAAGTAAGGTTAGTTGTGAGGGCATGATAACTAGGAAGGGCTAGGGAATGCCAAGGAATGAAAAGGCATGCTAACGCATGCTGGACAATGTCAATGCATGTTGAGGAGTATTAAGGAGTGTCAAGGTATCACAAGGGAGAAATAGGTAAAAATGCATGGAAATGAACAAATAAGAGTGTGTTCCAGGGAGTCTTAGTGAATTCAAGTGTGCCAAGGATGAAGTGTGTTAGAAAAAGTTCATAATAGGATTTGTGAGAGGCTAGCCTACGATTGCGATAAGGGGCTCTGTTAGACTCATGTATTTCACAGTATCATAAGGTGACTGATCACTGATTAGAATATTGTTCATATACTTCAAATAATATTCTATGGCTGTCATTTATTTTCAGAGAAGAAAGGGAGACTTTGACTGTCAAAGAGAATCAAATGAAACAATTTTCCTTATAGTTCAGTGGGAAAGAGAAAAACTATTTATGACAAGGTGTGATGGGGATCAAACTTCATTTCTACCCTCGTTCCATTTCATTTCATTCACCCTCTTTTCCCCCCTCATTTCCTCCATATTCTCCCATGCTCTGAAACCCATTCCCTGCCATGCTTCTCTTCCATTTCATCTTCCATTTTGAACTATACATTACCTTACCTTTCTTCTGCTTTTCCGCTTTACCCTTCCACCTTTACCATTTCATTGCTTTTTATTCCCCGATCGTGATCAAAGTGGGGCCCTCATCGCATTTCGTAGACTTTACGTATTTGCCATTGGAACTAAAATTTAAATAATGCGATTGCGGAGTTGCGATATCACATCGCATTGTTTTACCTTGTGAGCACCCACAATATATTTCATTTAGTTTGTGATGCGGTAAGTCGGCCACAACTCAGTAGCTCCGCCCCATTACATAGCCATTGCAATACATTGTTATATCATATAAAACTTCATAACACAGATTGCTTAAAAACCTTCCGCCGATTCTGGCTAGGGTGTAGATATCTAAGTCCCATTATATGGTATCCTGCAACATATTATAAAGCCATTTATGAGTTACCTGAAGGATAGACAGGGCACATCTTTGAAGCTTTAGCTGCAAATCATGGTTTTAGACCTCTTAATGAAAAACCCTCTCTAGCCTATTATTTAACTACTTTACATGTAAACTATGGTTTTCATGAGGACATGAAAAAGGGTAAGCAGGGGGGGTATGTGGAGCATTGAAAAAGGTATGAATTCACCATGTATTTTCTCATATTTTTTCTTTAAACATAACTCTTTCTATTCTAGAAAGGTGATTTATTATAGAATTATGATAAAATTGCAAAGACTTATGTTTATTGTGAAAAGTAACTAAAAACCGCCTTTTATTGTAAAAAACAGGAAACAAACGAAGTAAACAAATATTTGAGAGGCAAGGCTAAAGAAGGAGTAACTAATGTTCCTCCAGTAATAGACCATATCTAGTCAAAGAGAAGGAAATCAGAACGCATAGCTAAGAGAAGACATGGAAAATCACGACTACAGCCGAAGAAGATCAAGTGCTAGCTAAAGAAAGAAGAGGAGCGAATCCCTCAGGATCTTTCGAACCTGAGGGATCGCTGTTCAGTCTTATCTTTTTCCTTGTCTTATCCATCGAAGTTGTTATAAAAGGCGATGCCTTTAGAGATGGAAGGAGTCGAATCATTGATAAAACAATTCTCTTGTAATTCTACACTTTCTTATTGACTCTCGTGATCAGAGAGCGATCATTGTAAACACTCTTTATGTTTGATTAATACAAAGACGTGTTTCCGTTCCATTTCTTAGCTCTGCAGTAGCCCAGCGGTGTTTCACTGGTGGCTAAGGGCCCGGCCCTAGTGGATCAATCTGTTGTTTGTATCTCTATCTTTTGATTACCGTCGTGTGATAATTTGTGTTTGGTTTCATTACATTTGCAAATTTAATTGGTTTGCTATTGAATTGCTATAGCTGTGTTACGTTAATGAATTGCATTGTTGTTCCATTTTAACAAGGATATTAATCCCCGTATCATTCATCTTGTTATGACTTATAGAGCTTTGCTATTCAGTATTTAATTCCATTTTCTATTCCATTTTATTGTTGTTCATTTCGGATTGCTGCTTAACAACGTTTGTTGTCAACAGGGTTTGGTGTTCAATAGAATTCGTTATTTAAGTTAAGATTTGTTGTTCAGATTCATTATTTAGTATTTGATGTTAAATTCTTTTAAGTTATAGTTTGCTATTCATTTATATTGCTATTCAATTCCAGTTTTTTGTTCATTTCCAATTCATTAGTTTCCATATTGCAGAGAATTTGCTTTTAAAGGGTTTTCCTAGTTTACTTTCAATAGTAGCTTTAGTTCAATTTCTATTTCCTTTTAATTGCTTTAAAGCAGGACTGTCAACTATAGAGAACACTGTTTATTGCTTCCACGTTCCCAGATTGATTGTCTTGTTCCAGTTTGATTTCAATTGCATCAATTTCTAGAGGAATGAGTTACTGCTACTGTATCCTTGATTAATGTTTGGTGAGTGAATAGTTGGATTTCAGAGCATTTGAGTTCATGTTATTGTAATTAGATTTCTTTTCCAAGAATTTTTTTACTCTTGTATTTAGAATACTGTACTACATCTTACAACGCATTGCTCTTAGCTTGAATTGCAGCCTCAAACAGAGTACACTCTTGAAACAAAAAGACGTTCCTGGATTGATGATTAATGTAGGATAAATAGGTGTTAAAAAGATACCTTTTATACCTCAAAATTTTGGTGCCGTTGCTGAGGAGAGTGTATGCCATTTAGAAGGAGTGATGCACATTTGAATTTTTTTCTGCTCGGGAAGAATTGGGTATTAAAGACGGAAGGTAAGAACTTGCGCACCAAGCAAGGAACATACTTGCTCACGACCCGCTTCACAGCAGAATTGGGTAAATTCTTTTTTTAGGTAGGAATGAAGGCTTGTTTTTTTAAATGAATAGAAAATCTAAACAAACAAACAAAAAAATTCCTCCTAAACCCGAAAAACCTAAGGGACTGGTGACCCTTGGGTGAACAACTTTCATTAATGAAATCCTTAAGAAAGTTGAATCTCAGCCATCAGTAGGACCTAGGAAAGTTATTTCTAGACAACCTACTAGTTCCCTTCAGGCCACATAGTCACCATCTTTAGCCCTTGCTGAGATACATATCCAAATGGAAGAAATTGAGCAAAATTCCCAAGAAATTGAGAATTCTCGCCTAATTTCTCTGCAAGAAGGGAGCTCTAGTAATCTTCACTAAGGAGGAGGAGAAAAAGGGGAAACAGAAGTACCAAAATCTCCTCTTGGAGTATTCCAAATAGTGAGCATCCCAGATAAGGGAAGTGCTGTCAATATCATTCAAAACAAACCTAAAGGACTTGAATCTCCTCAGATAGTAGGTCAGCAAGGAACACTTATCATTCCAGACCAAGGAAGTGTTGTTAAGGCCATTCCCACTCCTTCTAGTCAGCCTAGGAATAATTTCCTGGAGATCCTAGAAGGATATTGGCACATATTTGATCAAATGGCCCACAATCAGAACCAACAACCTCCTCAAACTTCCACACTGCAATATCCCATTGTGGACACTACAGTTAATGCACCTATGCAAGCCATTCTGCTCCAACATATTCCTACATTCCATGGATTAACATCAAAGGATCCAGATGCATTTTTTTTTGAATTTGATGTATTATGCCGAGGGTATGACTATACCAATGACCCCCAAAAACTAAAACTATTTCCCTCTACACTAAAAGGAGTAGCTTTACGATGGTTTATGGGGTTAGGTGGAGGTGTTATAAATGATTGGGAAGGGATGAAAGCTTCCTTTTTAAAGAAATATCATGATTATTGCAGGTCCATAAACTAAAAGATGAAATATTTCAGATGACAACAAAACCTAATGAAACTCTGGAAGAATATGTAGAACGTTTTCAATACAGCCTCCAGAGATCTCCTTATGTATCTTTACCCTTACCTGATAATGTGTTAAAAACTACATTAATCAAAGGGATGAAGGATCAATGGGTTGAAACATCAAATATTATGGGAAAAGGTGATATCTATTAGGAAAGTTTTGCTAACATTATTGATTTGTGTATCAGGAGCTCGAGAGGCAGCACAAGGCTAAAATCAGCAAAATGAGATATGATCACAAGGGATAATAAGACCCCCAGTGAAGGTCTGACCCGTGCAGAGATTGGAAATCTGCTGGAAGATTTTAAAACTGATACTCTAGGGACTCTAACAACATAGTTCGATATTAAAGTGATTTCCTGTTGGTCCCTGTGCGATATTAAAGTCAACTAGCAGAGAGCAAGGTGTGGGTTCCAAAGCCCATTTATTGCATTTGTGTGGTGCATGGAGGCCCCTTCGGCTCCACAATCCAATGCACTTCCAACTGGCCCCTTAAATGATCACCCCCATCAGGGGTTTTAATTTTTTTCTTTAAGTAATATTTATAATAAATTTCTTTGAATAAGAAAGGATGATATCCAATTTTAAAATCACTATACAAATAGTTTAATGGGTTATATGATATTTGAATGGAGGCTTATGCGAGTAGAATTATGTAGATATTTGTATTTTGAATCCATCACATAAATCTTATAGATTCTTAATGAGTTTTGAACTAGCTAATATAGTTCCTCTTCACCAAAATTAGTAGGTTATATGATTTTTTCAAAAAACTTTCAGTTAAAATCACATGAGAATGAACTTTGTCGAGGCGTTTCGAACTAGCAAGCGTGGCTCATCTTGATCTCGTCCTAGAGATGAACCACACTTGCTAGTTCGAAACGCGTCAACAAAGTTCATTCTCATGTGATTTTAACCAAAAATTTTCTGAAAATTCCTATGGATCACCGAAGCCTCAATTCAATTTAGGTTATATGACATTTTCTAATTTTATTTTTTAATATATTTATAATTAATTTTATTGAGCCTAGCAAATGGTGATAGAGTGTTTTGTTAACGCACTCTGTGGTGTAAAGGTCACTTGTATCATTGGGTCAAAACTCTGTGGGCAAAAATCCAACCATACTAAAGGCTAGTGTGGCCCACACTGGATGCAATCCTTGCCTGATTTTGATAACTTAAATACCCTTAGATCATGGAGACTCAAACCACAGATTAAACATGCCAAAACTCACATAACTTAACAAAAAAACAAACAATAATTTTATTCATTAAATTTTAAAAATAAAAAAAATAAAAATAAAAATTCCCAAAATAAATATGTTGCTTCTTTGCTTGATATTCTCCTTTACTATAAAATATATTTTGAATTTTGTGATTTTGTGTATATGAAATAATAATGAGATACATCTTATTTTGTAGTGTTTTAAAATTATTTTTAAAACAACCATATATTTATTTATCTTCATTAAAATGTGATTTTAAATTTATTAACATACTTCAAAAAGCTCTTTGGATGTGGGTGACATGACTTGAACGTGCGGAGCCAGTTCATCCCATGCACAGGTTGATAAAGTCCGACACCACCAGCTTTAACATGATGCGGAACCTCCTCTTAGCAATAATTCACATGAGCACTCTGATGCACCTGATCTTCTACCATACATTGAATCACATGCAACCCCAAGTGAACTATGCCCAACTCACATATGTGAGCGTGCCACAAAATCACACTGCATCTACGCTTGTGCCACAGGTCTTCAAAAGGCACGATCTCTCCTCATTCTTTCATCCCCATGCTGCTCCAGTTGGCCTCCAAAGCCTTCTTCATCCCCTCCCTTGCCATTTTTTTGTTGCCTCAGTTTCCCCGCATGCCCATGAGTTGCGCGCTCTCCCTCTTATGCACCACCCTACTGGAGCTAGCATGCCAGGAGCCTCTCCCGTTGTTTCCCTTCAGGCTGCGCGCTCCCTACGGTGTCCCCCTAGTTGCGCGCCTCCCTCCGGAGTTCCCCACTTCTTCAAATTCATCCCACTGCGCGCTTTCTGATGCAGGATCCCTCGTTGCGCGCCCCCTACTGCATAACTCTTTGTTGTGCACCCCCTGATGTGCTTCTCTGTTGCACACTCCCTTATTGAGCACATCACCGCTTTTAGCTCGGCCTCTCCCTCTTTGTTTGTTAGCCCCCCCATGGCTCTGAGTCTGTGCCAAAAGACCATTAGGGGTAGCCAAATAGGTGCATTCTCGGGTCGCCATCAACGCAGCCTGGACCACTGTTTGGAATCCATTGAAGGCTCCTCTTCTAGCAACCATGATAGGGAAGCACCATCACGGTCTAAGCGCACCCAGGAGGAGATTGCCTTAGCTCAGGAGAATCAGAGGGGCAAAAGAATCTGGGGCCCCAGGAAGTGCACCATTTCACACTCTAAGCAGCCCACTCCTCGAAAATTCAAGCCTCTCCCGGTTCAAGAGGCCTCGGGGGAGGACACAGATGTGTGGATCATGGACTTGGATGAAGTTTGGACGTGAGTTCCTGACGCTGAGTACCCAGTCGCTCCCATATTTTTCACACCCACAACAAAGCCCCTGCATGTGCCTTCCGTTGAGGAGGAGGCTATTGCACAGGAATATGGATGCCGCATCAAGGAGGAGGACCCTTCTACAGAGGATGATGAAGAAACACCATGAATGCGCAGTTGCTCAACTCTTTTTTGTTTTCTGTTATTTCAACATGTACTGTAGATCTTTTGTTTTTATATGTGTCACGACACACTTTGTAAATATTGACTATTTGATGCTTTTAAGGTGTTGGTTTCCTCCTAGGAGGCAGCCTCAAACCTGCGCTATTTTGATAGCCTCTAAGGCTGGGATTGGTTAATCATTGCTTACCATCTCAGCCCGACACCTATGTAAAGTGTTCTTTTGATCTAATATAATTTAGCCTAACTTACAAAAAAATACATACTTCAAAAAGAAAATGAGGAGTTTGTGTTGTTTTTGGATGTTCTATGTGGTAATGATGATCGAATAAAAAATAAAAATAAAAAATATTAATAATAATAATAATTATTATCTTGAATTTAGTGGTTGTAATTAATTTGTAAGCTTTCAAAAATATAAAAGGTTTTAAAGTTTTGTTGGATTTTATTTTTATTTATATCACCTTGGATTCATCTAACTCTCGATCTATCATTTGTTGAGAGATCAAACTTTTCCTCAAATTATTAAATATAATAATATTTTTATTGTAATATATTAATATTAATATTAATCTTAATCTTTTAATATTAATAATAGATTTAATGATGTATTTTACATGACATGATAACAAAATTTGTAATAAAACTACATCAAAATAATATTTTCAAATATTATCACTTTGTCTTTGAAGATATTAATATATTCATAGGATGTATTTTTCCTTTTAAAGATTCATTTTACAACTATTTAATTAAAACAAATATTAAAAGATTTTGGAACATGATTTTCAATTCTTTGTGTTGAATTGTATTGTAGTTTTGTCTATATGGTTATTTTCATTTTTTGTTTTGGGCCAACATTGTTTATCTTAGATAAAATGTCTTTTGGTTTAATCACATCATTATGATTTGGTTGACGTTGCAAACCAGCTAATGTGGAGGCATACTACTCATTTATAGGTTGGTGTGGAGGCATACTACTCATTTATAGGTTGGTGTTTGGCATGCATATTAAATCATTAAAAGATTTAGACTGAAAGATGAGAATATTATTGTGTTTATGTATGATGGAATAACAAACCAACATTCTTTGGCTTGGTGCTACTATAAAATGCCAAACATTTGATATCATTATAAATATTACTACCAACTGAAACTGTTATCACATAAGAGTAATATACCCACCCAATCAAACTTAAAACTAAGTGTTAAACAACATTTTGTCACCGTCCCTGCAATCCCCATCCCGAACATTGGAGGGCCATATCTGTGACTTCTATGTAGTGTCATGCCTTGCAAAAAGTGTCATTACATCCCTTGCCATGAGAAGAACATTTCCTCTTTTGACTATTCCTGGAACTGGCTCTCAAAAACATATGATTTTGGGTCGGCGCTAGCAGGTAGTTATGGCCTCGCGCCCATAGAGAAATTAACACTCAGCCTCGCGCCCATTGGCGCTTTGTCCCAATGGACTGCCCGCGCTGAGCTGTTTTTTGATTTTTTTATAGAATAGAAGCAAAGTTTCCATTTCCAACCACTTCGTGAGCGTAGTTAGCATGGGTTGTTCGACTGAATAACGTCGAAAATCTTTCTTTGGCTTCTTATTTCCTACATTTGAGCAACCTCCCAAAGGATAAGGCCTCCCTTCCACCATATGAGGGATCCCAACCTCCTTCATAAGTCTTATTCTTATCCCTCAACCCTTCAATCCCCCTCCTCTCTCCCTAGAAGATAATTCCCTTGCTTAAAAGGAAAGCAAGTCCCACTCTTTATTTTATCTTAGGGAAAGGGTTTCGAGGGTCACTTCCCACCTATTCAATTCCCACCTATTCATTGACCTATAGTCTACAAGTGACTTCCTAAACTATTGGGACTCCACCCATCGGTGAAAGTCTGTGAAGAGCAAGGAGCCTTAGCTATGGTGACAATGGGCTAAGCCTCCATCGTTTCCCTTATCCTAGTAGTTGCCCTCTTAGGAACCCCTTTTAGATCCACTACTATTTTGAGTGGTAACATGTTGTTCACAATTCCATTTGTGAACAACTCTTTGGTATGCCCACTTTTTCCATACTACAGCTCCAAGATGAGATGTCCAGGGCTATGGAGGCTGCCCTTCTTCTCACTGAATCAATCCTCTACAATATAGTGAACTAGGGCTAGTTGGTTGGCCCACTTGACTATTACTTTAGTCCTTCAAAGTCTGCAAATCCTTAGGCCCTATACACCTGCCCTTCTACCAATTTTGTTTTCCTTCACCAGAACAAGAGTCAGGGCTCTTCTTTGATAGTAACCTAACAACCCTCCAACTGTACTTGGCCTACCATCAATCTGCCCAACCACAGTCAATTCCTTTTACTGATCTAGGGCCCACAATATTGTCTTCATCTAGGGCTCTTCAAATCTGCCACCTAACAATGGTTTGAGTCCTCTCAAGATCATTGTTCTTGTGTATTGACAATTTGATCTTTTTTGTCCAATTTATGAACAAATATGAACTACTCCTCGTATCATACTTCTAACAATCTGTAGATGACTGAACTAGGGTCACAAATCAACCACTAACAGTCCATTCACTAATTTTTTATAGGTTTCTTCAGATCTTTGTCTAAAACTCTATGGAAAGTCCACCAAAATCAACTCCTCTGCATGTCAATCCATTCTTCATATGGCACATTTCTTCTGCATGCTCAATCTTCTGCTCAGGTTCCACCCTCCTTTGGATCTGTTGTCTCCACAGATACTGAACCTGCAAACCATCTTCCAGATCTGTGGTCTTTATTGCATAAATAAACCTCGCTCTAAGGGTCATAACCCATATTCTTCTACGCAAATTTGTCACAGTCTTATGGTCATACCTTATGAACTAAACATGTTAGGAAACTGTCCTAACCAGGGCATTCTACTTATGTACTTCTAATTGTTGTAGAACAAACCCTATCCACACATAGAAAAAACACGACTCTTGCCTCCATAAGAGACTCGACCTAGCTCACATGGATCCATAGATTCTGGGCATTTCTTTGACTGAATCTTGACATGAACTTCAGATCTCAATTTCGACCCTCAAACTAGGGTTAAATCAGTCAATATTACACCTATGTCGACTTCTGTTATGGCTATAAATTACAGTGCAAGCCCTCCTCCACTTATGTTGGTCTTTATCACAGACCTTGCGGCCTACTAACCACCACAAGGAAAGATGGTATCAACCCTCTCTTCTATTTCATGTAGAAAATCCAACCAAGGGGATTCAATCTAATCTTGTAATTTACTAAACAAGATATTGAATCCTTCCTACAATTTGTGGAAACAACACACGATCACACAATCACATATAAGTAAGAGAAACAAGTTATCAATCGCACAACACAAGATGTATCTGGGGAAGCAACTGCTCAAAACCCTCTATCTCTATTTTGTATTAATTCAAGGAATCATGAAACAATACAATGCTTAATCTCTCTTGAGATTCTCAAACACTCTGCCAATTGTCTCCTGCTGATCTAGGAAAAATCGGTCTAATACTTAGCCAATTCTCAGCCTGCCTTTCTCACGGAATTCCTATGGAATTATCTCCATATTAATTAGGAAAATCAACCTTCCTTGATTGCACAATCCATCATGGCATCCCAATGACTTTATAATTGCACATGGGAAATTTTCTATAAATAAAACTGATAGTTATGTTCCTCTGAACTGTGTTACAATAAGGATGAAGGGTCTTTTTTATTATTTAAAAATAAGATAAAATCCTAAACAATCAAAACCCTAACCTGAGGAGATGTAACACCAAGAGTTTATGGGCCCCGTTGGGGTTAGTTGGGCAGCCAAATTTTCGGGGTCGTAACTTGGTCATATGATCTTTGTTTGACGCACATGATACCTTGTTAGAAAGATCTCTTCGAGGACTACAACTGCTAATGCGATTTCTATGAAATCGCTAAACCTTTCTTGCCCAAAAAACGTCGTTTGGGGCTTTAAAATGGCTCTGGAAGTTCAGGACCTGAAAAACTGACAAAAAAAGTAAACTGTGCTATAATTAAGGAAACTGAAAAATTGAAAGAGACAATGGCGAGGGCCCAAGTGAAATAGGCGGGTGGCTACCAATATCCACCTCGATCACCTTAAATCGAATTTCTTGAGCTAACTCAATCATCATGACTTAGTTCACTGACACAAGTTGTTATGAGACGAAATTACAATTTATTGTCCAATTTATTTAAGGGAAAAATAAATTAGACGCCTCACATTCCTCACTCCTAGTACATCAAAATTCCTCACTAGTGTGGGTGCATTTTTTTTTGTCCTTTCTAGTTTCCAATTTCACTATTTCTTGTTGCAAATTTCAATACTCCCTCTCAACAAGAAAGGAATTCAATCTATCTCCATTCGGTACTTTTGGAATGTTCTGCATGCTACACTTCTCTAGTGTTGTTTGCTCCTGCAAGTCCTAAAACTGAATAGCCTCCGAACAAATTACTCAGTATAATGCATCTTTCATCAGAATCTTCTGACTGCTGCTAGCTACTGCATCTGTCTAGTACTGGATTCTTTGCGCTACTGCTGACATCTGCATCCATGCCCTTTGAATTATTGCTAACTCTAATTTGTGATCCAGTATTTGACATCTGACTCTGATTTCTGTCTTGCTGACATCTGACTACATCAATTTAACTGATCCTTCCTACTACTATTGTACTGTGGCTCCTCGTAGCCAGGTTCGATCCATGAGATCACACGCCATCTCAATGGACCTTGCCCAAATTTCTTATCTTGGGATTATGTCTACACATCACCCCACCGGCTTACACCTCCAGGTATGGCTGCTCCCTCTTCCCATCTGGCTCGAAATTTCCCCCTCATGGAGGTCTCTGCTTGAGTGGATGCTTCCACTCAGTCTCCTCTCTACTTCTCCAATTGTGGCAACTACTCCACAACCTTCTGAGACCGCTTCTCATGAAGATTCATGTTAAGAGGTATTTATGCTCCCTTTAAACCACCAAGTCTCTAACTTCTGCCTTTCTCCTCAAAGCTTTGCATGCATCTGGTACCTCAATTACATATAGGTTCTTGACTCGCGCACAGTGTAATTGTCCCGATGTTACAAAAGGTTTCTAAAAAAGATTTGATTTTAAATCGATGATATCTCCCTCATCCGAGCTCCGATTCGACCGATTTTTTTTTTTCTATTTCGGTATATTTTCGCAACGAATCCAAATAGACTATTTGTTTTTGAAAATTTTACACCAAAATATTCAAATATTCTATGCAAACTCGCCGCCCAAAAAAATTCTTCTCTAATACCATGTATAAAATCTAACCAACGAGATTCAATCTAATCTTGTAATCTACTAAAACAAGATATTGAATCCTTCCTACAATTTGCGGAAACAAAACATGATCGCACAATCACATATAAGTAAGAGAAATAAATTATCAATCGCACAACAACATGATGTATTTGGGGAAAGAAACTGCTCAAAGGCCCTCTATCTCTA
The DNA here is from genome assembly GCA_034641835.2 of Pinus albicaulis. Taxonomy (NCBI): domain Eukaryota; kingdom Viridiplantae; phylum Streptophyta; class Pinopsida; order Pinales; family Pinaceae; genus Pinus; species Pinus albicaulis. The sequence goes on along the minus strand of CM076578.1, from coordinate 667,980,716 downwards.
TTGTGTATTAATTCAAGGAATCATGAAACAATACATTAATGCTTAATCTCTCATGAGATTCTCCAGCACTTTGTCAATTGTCTCCCATTGATCTAGGAAAACTCGGTCTAGTACTTAGCCAATTCTGATCCTTACTTCAGCCTACCTTGCTCATACAATCCTAGCTAGGGAATTAACTGCTTATTAATTAGGAAAATCAATCTTCCTTGATTGCACAATCCATTATGGAATCCCAATGAATTTATAATTTAACATGGGAAATTTTCTCTGAATACAACTGATAGTTATGTTCCCTTTAACCTCTGTCTCAACTGGGTATTCCTCGAAACTGACATGCATACAACTATTAATAGCAAATTATCAGTTATATGATTGATCACTCATTGTGAATTAAATCTAATTAATTCACTGGACCTCTCGCTAGCTCATAACTTAGTTAGAACCAGTTAAACTGATTTTAACACATTTAATTGAGTTAATTACACTTGCACCCCACTAATGCATCAATTTCAACTAGACCTAAAAAATATTAGAATCCCTCTAGATGCCTCATCTTAGACCCTCAAGTACTTGAATTTCTTGAGCTAACTCGGTCATCATGACTTAATTAACTAACACAAGTTGTTATGAGATGAAATTACAATTTATTGTCCAATTTATTTAAGGGAAAAATAAATTAGGTGCCCCACATTCCTCACTCCTGGTGCATCAAAATTCCTCACCAGTGTGGGTGCATTTTTTTTTGTCCTTTTTGGTTTCCAATCTCACTGTTTCTTGTTGCAAATTTCAACATTTCAGAATTTGATGTGGCCTTCACACAAAGACACCATTGAAATCACATGCCCAGATTCTCATGAGAAACCTCTCTTAAGCTCGATTTGCCAGAAGAGAACCAACAATATGCCATCCTACTTCCTAGCGCAAACTGACCCTTAAGTTATGCAACATTCTTCTGAACACTCACATGATGATATTGCTCTTGGAGGATGATCATGACCTCCCTTTAGCAACCCTTACTTGCCCTCATACTCGACCTACTTTAGGACTACATCTGTCTTCACCCCCTTGATGTGCCAGATAGTGGGAATACATGTCAAACATGCTAATATGTGCCAAGTGATAAGGCATGCCAAGATGTGCAAGGGTGTGTCAATGCATGTCAGGGAATGTCAAGACAACAAAAGGGAGAAAAAAGTTAAACTACAAGGAAATGGACACATAAGAGGGTTAATAAGTCATCAATTTACCTTTTCCAAGAGGGGCATGCTAGGCACACCAACACTAGACAACAATAGGTGCCAAGTGCAAAGTCTTAGTGCATTCTAAGTGCCAAGTATTCCTTTGTTGCTTCTCATCTACTTTCCAACAACTGATAATCACAAATAAATTTAATATTAAACCATGCCAGATCATACCAAGGCATCTCAACGTATCCCACACATGCTAAGACTTTCCAAGCACCAACACGTGCCAAGCGCCAATATGTGTCAGGAACTAGTGTTATGCATGTTATGAAGTGGAAGGGAATGTTGAAGAGTGCTAAAGTGTGCTAGAGAGTGATAATGCATGTTCATGAGTGTTAAGGATTACTAGGAAAAAAAATTAAGGGAGCACTAAGTAAAAATTCATGAAAGTTAATGAATATGAGGAACGTGCGCCAAAGACTAGTGTTAATGAGTGTTAGTTGTCATGCCAAGGAGGGACTGACAAGGTATGCTAAGCATTGGTAAGGCATGCTAGGGAATATCAAGGCATGTCAAGAATTCCCAAAGTGTGCTAATTATATCATGTGCCAATTAATAGTGCCAAGATATGCCAATACATGCTGGGTGCTAAGGATGTGGTGCAGGGGACCAGGGTATGTCAATATGTGTCAAGGCAACAAAAGGAAGAACCAATAAGAGGGTTAATAAGTCAAGACTTTATCTTTTTGAAAAGGGGCATGCTAGGCACACTAATAATAGGTCCCAATACATGCTAAGTGGCATTGTGTGCCAAGTGCTAATGTATGTCAATGCATTCAACCAAGGTGTTCCAGGGCATGCTAGGGACTATATGCAGCATGCCAACACATGTTAGTAGAGTTCGATGTTGTGCTAGCGCATGTCACCATGTGCTTGGGCATAAGTGTCATCACAAGATGTTCTAGGTACAAAGATGTTCCAATACATGTGGGGTGCTAAGAAATGTTAGTGTGTGCCAAAGCATTAATTTAAGGCATGCCCAGATTGGTGAGGATCATTAGGTCTTTCTCATTAATAGACTTGTCAAAGCTTGATTATGTATTAAATAATATATTTCCTACACACAATAGTGGAACTTTATCTTAAGGGAATTTTCTAGATAATAAACTTAATATATATGAATCATTTTTTGGTTTTTAGACTCATGTGGTGATCATTTATTAAAAAACTTCCCAGATTATCCACATTGCAATGTGGATAATCCGGGAAGTTTTTTAATATATGAATCATTTGTTGCAATGTGGATAATCCGGGAAGTTTTTTAATATATGAATCATTTGTTGACTCATAGAAAATCTCTATTCGACTAGTTATTACTTGAGGGAAATGATACACACTAATTACTTCTAAAAAATTCACTGACCCTAACCACTATGGCTTTGGACATATTATAAAAATACTCCACAATAATGGTATTAAATCGTTAACTTTTGACAAAAAAATATATTAACAGGCACATAGCATCATCAAAAACTCATTCGAATGATCAATGATGACGGCCATTTTTTGACCGTCACCAAAAGTAACAAAACGAGCATTGGTGAGGGTCATTAAAACTTCGTCACTAGAAGTGTCACCAAAGAGAGAATTAGTGATGGGCCTTTAACGACCCTCACCAAAAGTGTCATTCAAAATGTCTTTGGTGACGAACCATAAAGGACCATCTCTATATACACTTACAGTGACGGTTTTTTAATGATCAATGATGACGGACATTTTTTGACCGTCACCAAAAGTAACAAAAAGAGCATTGGTGAGGGTCATTAAAAGTTCGTCACTAGAAGTGTCACCAAAGAGAGAATTAGTGACGGGCCTTTAACAACCCTCACCAAAAGTGTCATTGAAAATGTCTTTGGTGACGGACCATAAAGGGCCATCACTATATACACTTATAGTGACGGTTTTTTAAAGGCCGTCACCATATGTGACATTGGTGACGGACCTTAAAGGTCCGTCACAAGCATGACCCTCACCAATGCGATTTTTTCTTGTAGTGAAAACATTTACACTCTGTTGTATGTGTATAAACAAAATATCTCAGAAAATTTAATTTCATTCGTTGACAAAAACTCACTGCTTAAAAATTCATTTATGGCATCATTACTATGCCGGCACTGCTTGAAAAATGCATTGATGACAGATTTGGCTTGGTGGCACTGTTTGTCAAATTTTCTTCCCGCACTACTGTGCTTTCATAAATTGTTCTGTGTAATGTAAACAATTATGTTGTCTTTTCCCTTTTTATACACTGTAGTGTAATAAAAATTACATACTGTGTATTGCAATAATATATTCACCTGACGGGCCTTTTAATATATATGTATTGCATATATTAAAAATAAAACAAATAACATTAAAACATTAAACCAACCATTGATTTAAAACATGTGCGATGGGAAAATTATTAAACCCCGCAACCATTTTATGTGCGCATTTGTGTGGACCCCGCTGCTGATGACGTCAGCAGCTCCCGGGGGGGTTCACTCCTCCGCCGGCCTGCCCTGCTTGACCCCCGCGGAATTAACTTGCCGCCTGGACTCTGCGCTGCCGTGTTATCTGGGTAGTTGGAAATTATATTCCAACAAAAACCACAAGCAAACTAATACACAGGCTATTGAAATGAGATAAACTGGTTTAAGGTAATTCTAGTGACATGCGTATACAGTAAGTTAAGCAGTTAAATCTAGAGACGTGCATACACAGGAGGTTAAGTTAAATCCATAGACATGCCTACATAGGTGGATTGAAACAATGGATGAAAAAATAAATCTAAAATGGTACAGTATGGTGGACACATCTCAATAAAGTTATTGAGGAGGAAAGAGGATATTAAATCCATGACTGAAGCACACAGCGTAAGTGTAAAATTATTGAAGAGGAAACAGAGCCTTAAATTCATGGCCGATGCACACGGCACAATACACAACACTTTATAGTAAAAAAAAATTCAATACACAACCAGTTATACGGCGAGAGAAAAAACCACCAACACAATGCACAACAAGTTATATAGAAAAACTCTGGGTTAAACTAATAAAGAAGAGGTTATACAGTAAAACCACAAACTAAATTCAACTAATACACAACAGATTAAACCCAAATACAGAGTTATGAGAAGTCATTCAAAAAACCAGCGGTGCTTGAATTCACAGGGATAAATTGGTCAAGCTAGAGCTAGAGCTGGAGCGAGAGACGTATATACAGGCTGACTGAAGCAATGAAGGAAAAATAATTAAATCAAATTGAAATTACTGAGGAGGAAGCAAAGCCTTAAATTCATTAAAAATGGCTAAAGAACCAAGTTTAAACTAATCAAAAGGAGAGATACAGATACCTGGCATCTCTACAAACCTGGAATTGGGATTCGATTTCTTTTCTTTAGCTAGGTAGGCTTTGAACAACAACAATGTCAACCACGCCTTTCTTTCATTCATTTCCCTGCCCCGCAACTTCACCGTCAGCCCTTCATTCATTCCAATAATTTACAATGCACCAAAATAAAATATACAAATTAATGAAATGGAATTAGCTCAACTCAAAATTAAATAGAATTTCTGATAAATAATCTACCTCTATAAGCCCCAAAAACTGTTAAACAACTCAATTATCGTTTCGTTCTGTGTCGTGCCCTTGCCCAGCCCTGCCCTTCCCTTCTCTTGTCAGCCTCCACCTCCTCTGTTCCACACATACATGACATGATTGACTGATTCAAACTCGATCCAAACACAAACACAAAGTCGACCTAGACACACACAGAACCAAACCCAAACCACAGACAGACACAAGCATACCAGACAGGATATGGACAGAGGAGGAGGAAATTGCTTGACAAATGATAACGCTTAATGTATATATATATATATATATATATATATATATATATATATATATATATATATATATATATATATATATATATATATATAGCAATTCTCCAACTCCCTTCAACGGCTAGGGAGATTTCCCACATCTACTTCCTGTAGAATCGTAGAGAGATTCCCTGTTTTCTCGTCCATTCAATTGAGAGTTCATGATATTTAAATTTCAATTCTTGCGCTTTGCATTTTTGGAAAAAAGGCGGATGATTTTTTCTTTTTTAAAATTTCAATTCTGGCCTCTTTCTATTTTTGAAAATGATGGGTTGATGCTTTTTTTTGGAGTTTTTTCTCTCTCTCAATTAATGCTTTTTCAGAAGGGAAATCTTAAACACATATCTTGCCAATCGGGCTTCATTTCCTTCATTTACCACTTTTTATTTATTTATTCCTTTTAGTTAGTCATATTATATGGATTTGCAATTTAAAATTCAGTGTTGGTTTAATTTTTATTTTAAATTTTTTATTTATTTTTGCAAATGTTTGAAGTAGGGTGTTGAAAGGCTCGAGTTTTGACGAACATATTATGTTATTCATTTTTAATTTTATCCAAGAGTGATATGAAATTTATCAGATATTCATATTGTTTTTTTTAATTGCAAAGCTATTTCTGTGGAGATGGATTTTTTTTTTTTTTTTTTTAATGAGTTAAAAGAAACAAGTGAAATTGTGTGCACATTAACAAAGCTTTACAATGAGGAGCAGGGTGTTTGATCTGGATAGGAATTAGTTAGCATTATTAATGAAATTTCTAGGCAACTTAGATAAACATCAAAACACTTATCTCATGATATATTTCACATTGTCAAGACTAAAAATATTCATGAACATCTCAAAACTCGTGATTGCGCCGAGAGGCGCATCTACAGCGTAGTTGGACCCCGATGTCAGGTATGTCACGTCCTCATACAAAATGTCGGCTTAAGTTTTAAAATTACAAAAAAAAAAAAGTGTCGGCTTGACAAATAAATTTTAACAATCATATAAATAAACAAAAAAAAAAATTGAAACAAATGAGCTCTGCAATTATTTGATCAACAAGGTGAGGTGAAAAAAATTTAAAACAACTCAGCTCTACAATTATTTGGTCGACAGAGAGGTGATTCGCATTTGGTTCATGGCTCTAATTCCAGGTAAATAATTTATATTTCCTTATCTGCATTTTCCTTCTGAAAGCAATAACGCTTGATAAAATAGCGGTGCATTTATAATAATAATTCCACAAAGGTGCCATTTAATGGCCTGCTTAGCATCTATATGGGAATGCGCAACAGAATCACCAGTATCAAATTTTCTCCTCGGTTTAATATCCAAGCTTCATGAACTATCGTTCTCAATTAAGAAAGGGAAAGCCACAGGCCTGTATGGTTTCCCAATGAATTTGTTTTATAATGTGGACAAATTATGGAGTAGTGCTCAGGCCTTTAAAATTGACCTTTCTAATCCTGATTCCCAAACAAGATAAAGATCTAGATTTTAACATTGTCAGACTTATCTCCTGTGCAATTCAGTTTACAAATTTATTAGTAAAACTATTCTCATTGTTTTCCAGAATGATGTGACGCATATTAGAATTTTACAAGAATAAAACCAATAATTGCATGGGATATACTCCATTAACGCTGATATATAAAGTAGTGAACGGTTGATATGTGAGAGAAATAACAGTGATATATGAGAGCAATCAAATACTCTCACGTAGTTATTTGATTGATTTCTTTCGAGTAGAGTCCCAATTTAATTGGAAAAAATTTGAATGATATATTACTTTTGTGTGATTATGGTTTAGTTTAGCTTGAATCGTCCAAAATCGCATTGTGCTAGAACATATATAATATGAAGGATTATTTCCAAGACTACTCAGTGAAATCTACACCATACCATTTTGCCGTTTTAAACACTATGTTGGATTGAGGAGTATATCACCAGGATGAAGATCTCGGATCATTGTTATCAACGAATTCATATACAATTTTATCCATAACAAAACTAGAAAATTGTTGATGAATGTAACTATAATGAAACCATGAAAATTTAGAACCAAACTATTTCAATAATTTTCCAATAAACCCTCTTCACTTTCAACCTTAAAATTCGACGTATGTCAATTTGAGTATATCGACGCAAGAGTTTCATCATTTGAAAGCTGCAATGTTTAAATGAATGTCATTTCAATGGCCTGCTTAGCATCTGTATGGGAATGCGCAGCAGAATCACCAGTATCAGATATTAGAATCTAAATAGGTTTGAGTTTTGAAGAAATAGTGGTGAACGCTTGATACAAAGTGAATGCTAGATTTAAATCTAATTTAAATATGTTTGGTGATTGAAATGATACAATAGTAGTGAACACTTGATACAATAGCGGTGCATTATTGTTGGATTTAAATCTAATTTAAATATGTTTGGTGATTGAAATGATACAATACGAATATTTAAACCTAACTCCAGGAATATCTCCCACAACGTGCCCCTTTCACCTAAATCCAGCAATCCAGAATTGTAACCGCCTCCTCATAGAACTATCTGCCTCTCTGCAAATCACCACAAAACATCGTGGTTTTAACTGTAAATTTACAATATTGCAGGTGTACTGCAATTGCTTTATAGACATAGAAAGAGTATTAAATATTGTAAATTGTGTTTAGGGTTTCATAAATATTGCTGTACACGTGCAATATTATATTATATTATAAATATTGTTGTACACGTGCAATATTGTAAATTGTGTTTGATGAGATTTAATGTCCAAATCTCATCAAACACAATTTACAATATTGCACGTGTACAACAATTGCCTTATAGACATAGAAAGAGTATTAAATATTTTGTAGTTAGATATTTGATATTTTGTAGCTAGGTATTATATATATATATATGGTTAATTGATGTGTTTGGTTTTTTTGTACAGGAATATAATATCATGGGTACTAGTAATGGGGAAACTAATAATAACAATATTGAAGAAATGAGAAGTGTAAAGAGAGAAAGAGTTAAAAGAAAATGATCAAATATTATGAAACAAGTAATTGAAATCGAAAGAGAGCAGAAGAGGGTAGAAAAAAATGAGCAGCAAAGATTGTGAAGACAAAAAATGACTAATGATCAAAGGGAAGAACAACGAAAGAAGGAACGTGAAAGAAAAAGGCAGCAACGAGAAAGGAAGAATGAGGATGAAAGGGAAGCAGAATGAATAAATAATTCTCAAAGAAAAAGAATAAAATTTGAAGAAATGGATGAGGACGAAAAAGAAGGACATGGAAGAAAACAAAGACAACAATATGTAAGATCACATAGAAAAAGACAAATCGAAGGTCTTAGTGATCTAGGGCCAACAATTGAGGCTCATTCTTCTATAGGTATGAATCTACAAAATAATCAACCAATGGAGCAATGTGACGATGAATGTGAAATGATTTCCAATGTACCAGTGGAAGATGAAGTTATTGCACATAATAGATTTCGTGAAAGAATTGATAAATTAGGTCATCCTCAAATGTGCCATGTGTGTGAGGAGTCGATATCCTGGCATTCAATTGGTGACTACAAAGATAGGTACAATGTGTACAAGATGTAAACGAGAGGGTAATGAAAATAGATTTTCATCACAAAATCATATGAATCTGGGGTTGCAACCTTTGATCCTTGGAAGTCTTACGCAAGTTGAGGAAATGTTGATAGCAAGAGCGAGTCCAATTTTGCAGGTAATGCATTCAATAGGTGGCCAATACAAATATAGAGGACACATAATCAGTTTTCCTCAAGATGTTAAAGATGTTGCCAAGAAATTGCCTCGACATATTAAAGACTTGGATTTAACGATGGTGGTGCAAAAAAAAAGTTAGCAAGGATCAAGCTATGATTTCACTGTTAGAAGGCAAAAGGTACTAGATGCATTAATTTATAAGATTCAAAATTATCCATATTATAAAGGTGTAGAAATTGATATGCATGTTGTGGACGAGTTACCGAAAAAAACAAAAAATGTGTCACATATGATTAATTCTATTATACTACCAGATATGGACAATGACATAGACATTACATTGTTAGAAGGTGCTCCAGGTCATGAATATGCTTTAGACGATTATGATACAACTTCTTTTGCTATAAGGCCTCCAAATGCACCCAGGGAAATTGAACTTATTCGTGTATGGGTAGATAATCCTAATAGAGAAGAAAACCAACTAGATGGTGAAACTGCAAATGTCATTAATTGGCCTAGAATTGGTTCATCTCCAATAAATGAGTACAATACTGAAGGGTTATTTGATATGGAATTTCCAACATTATTCCCTAGAGGTGAAGCCGATTGGTTACAACCATGACTAAGAAACGTGCATCTTCATGAGTATGCAAAACATCTCCTTAGATTTCATGATAATAGGTTTGGGAGACATCCTCAATTTAGATACTTTTTAATCAATATCATCATGAGACATCGTGCTCAAGCGTCTTCTGTAGTATTTGTTAAAAAAAATATGGCAGAACTACCTACAACAGTTAATGAGTTACGAGAGCATTTACAAAATCTTCCTAATTCTAAAATTGCAGATAGATTGATGAGATTTGGACATGTTCTAAGAGGTACACGTGCATATTGGAGCAAATGTCGTGGCGAATTATGTGACTTAGTACAACAAATTGGATCTCCTACAATATTCTTCCCACTAAGTGTAGCAGATATGCAATGGCCTGATTTGCATATATTGATGCCAATTACCTCTCCTACAAATCCAAAGGAAGCAAGAAAATGGAGACGCCAGAATGTCAATGATAATCCTCACATTGTAGCAAGTTATGTGCATTTAAGACATACATTGTTTCGAGATGAGATTTTTTCAAAATTTCATCATGCTATAGATTTTTGGTGTCGTTATGAATGGAAACATCGCAGATCTCCACATGTGCATGGGTTTCTTTGGCTAAAATATGCTCCCAATATGGACAAATTGAATTGGAATGACCCGAATCAAGTTAGATTTGCAAAAGAATACTTCGATAGATCTGTCCATGCATTCAATCCATGCAATGAATATCAAATAAAGATCCCTATTCAACGGAACGATGATGATCATCCTTGCTTAAAGAACACTAAAAAAATATTTCAATCTGATCCTATGATGGGCTATGAACAACTTCTCAATTGTGTTGAGTGCCACATCACCTGCAATGAGAAGTCATGCCTTAGAAAGAAGGGTGGAAAATTGGTGTGTAGATATAAGGCACCATGGAAGCTATGCAAAATGTCAAGACTTTATGTTGATGAGGGTGGACAAAAAATATATGAACCTAGATGAAATGATGATCGATTAAATACACATAATCGTAAAACATTGATGATGTGGCGTGCATATATGGATTGGAAACCTATTCTTTCTAGGCATGTTGTGATTAACTACATAGAAAAATATGCGTCAAAAGCAGAAAAAGGGTCAGGAAGCTTCCATGATATGTTGATGTGTATTTCTTCTATTAAAAATCCAAATGAACTAGTAGCACGTGCATATAGAACATTGTTGTGTGAGACTATCGTTGACAGGGATATAGGAGCACAAGAAACATGCCATATGATTTTGGAGCTTCCTCTTAATGAATGTAGTCGTACATTCATTGTTTTGAATGTTAGGATAAATATTTTCAAACAAGTAAAAGTTGATGAAAATAATGACCATAATGATAATTCTCTTATTGATGCATATAGGAAGAGACCCGTGAGTATGGAGCACCTTTCGTTGATAGAAGCTTCTAGATCTTGGTCATATGACAAGCGTCGCCATGATGAGAAATGGTTACCATGAGATAATGCAACCATTGTACGAGTATTTCCTAAGTTTCATTCATTTCCCCTTCGCGAAAATAATCTTTTTGTTGATTTTTGTTGGTCTGAATTAGTATTGTACAAGCCGTTTCGTGATTTTCATACAAATATTGGTTCTAGAGATGATGACATCATACAAATTTGGGAAAAAATTTCCTATAATCCTTGGCATATTGATCGTAATCCAATACCTTCAAAGGATCCAGCTCAATGTCCAGATGAGGATGAAGATGTTTTACATGTACAAAATGATTCTAAGCAACATGAGTGGGAGATTATTTCAAGTTTGTATAAGAATAAGTTTATACATGCGAGCGAATTTGACATGATTGGATTTAGGGATTGTGATGTTATGAAAAATTGGAGTTCTAGATTTGTTGATGAAGAGACATCAAGACGTGCAGTGAACTTCATATCTGATAAGAAAAAAGTGAATGCAATTGTTACTACTAAATCATCAAAAAAATATTCATTTGAAAGTTTAGGAGAAAAGAAAAAAATAGCATTTAATGTAGTTCTTGATCATTACAAAGGATATGACAAGGAAGAACAGTTGCTTATGATTATCCAAGGGACAGCAGGTACTGGAAAGTCTTGATTGGTGCAATGAAACAAAGACTTGAAACTGACTCTCTTCCTTATAAGAGCCCATTGCTTCTTTTGGCCCCTACTGGTGTTGCAACATTCAACATATCTGCATCAACAATACACTATGCTCTTTATATACCAGTAAGGAACTTCATTGATTTACAAGGGTCACGTTTGCTGACCTTACAAGAGGAGATGAAACATGTTAAGTACATTCTTATTGATGAGATGAGTTTTATAGGGAGAAATTTGTTGACACATATTGATTCTCAACTTCGTCAAGCTTTTCCTCATAATAAAGAAGTCCCATTTGGAGGTATATCAATTATATTGGTTGGTGATTTGGGACAACTACCTCTTGTTATGGATAAACCTGCATATGCATGTGAAGGTCATGCAAAAGAATTATGGAATTTATTCACAACTGTTGTAACTCTTGATACAGTATACAGGCAAGATGGATAGAGCAATGATCAAAGATTCTTTCATCATTTATTAATGAACGTCAGAGATGAGATTCCAACAATAGAAGATTGGAAAGTACTAATGACACGTACAGATTCCAATTTGGATGCTTCAACAAAAGAGTCATTTAATAAGGCTACACATTTGTTCGCAAGAAACGATGATGTGCACAATCACAATAAGCGTTGCTTATCCCTAAATCACCCTGTTGCACGTAGTGTTGCTACAATATAAAATAACAACAACAACATTGAAGCAGATGAGTAAAATTTGGATAATGATATCCTTCTTGCTGTTGGAGCTAGGGTTATGGTAACTTCAAATTTACGGACTAATGTAGGACATGTCAATGGTGCTCTTGGAGTAGTTGAAGATATTGTGTATAATCCTGGAACATCACCTCCTAATCCTCCTACATATGTTTTAGTAAGATTTGATAACTATGTCAGAGTTGCGTGGGATGAATTATTCCCTCATACTGTTCCTATTATACCTATTGAAAGAGGCAATAATAGACAAATTCCATTGTGACTTGCTTGGGGATTAACAATTCATAAGTCCCAGGGATTGACACTAGAAAAGGCAACTATTGATATTGGAAGGACAGAGCAACAAGGTCTCACTTTTACTGCAATATCTCAAGTTAAATCTTTGGATGGTCTTCAATTTCAACCATCATTTCCATATGATAAATATGAAAAGATGGCAAAATGTGCCGGTGTTTCTAAGAGAAAAGAAGAAGTTAGGTTAAGGTTAAATACTAGATAAATTATGTATTTTTCATGTATTTTTCAATATATTCTTCATATCACATTTGAATGATATGATAGGTGTATTTGTTATTTAATATATTAATTATTTAATTTTTATGATCACCAAACATATTTATATTAATAACATTTGTTAGAATTTTCATTTCTAATCTTCAAAATTTCAAAGTATGATGTACATCTCAAAAATATACAAAAATTTTAATAATCTGAAAAATGTGACGTTGATGCCTCCAACTAGAACCAGCCTAGATCCATCTAACTCCGGATCTATCATGTGCCGAGAGGGATCAAATCTCTTGAGGTGCAAACCTTTCCTCAAGTTTTGCACTCAAAAAATAGGTTTGCACCTCGAGAGATTTGATCCCTCTCAGCGCATGATAGATCTGGAGTTAGATGGATCTAGGCTAGTTAAATATAATTGGTTCTCTATTTGAGAGGTGGAATGCAAGATCTAAAAACTCTACCTAGGATGAAAATTACTTAACAAGTCAAATATTATCAATAATTTCAAGGCTAAAATTCAAGACAATGAATTCCTCCAAATTATCAAAAGTTGGTGGTAGCTAGGCATGAGTTTGAAGGTGATCGAAGTGTAGTTGTAGTTGATTATAATATTCAGAAGAACACACCCTTTTGCTTGTCCTTCATGTAATAGGTAGATCTTTGTGAAGATGTTGACTTGTAAGACTATTATAGTTGATATTAAGAGCTCTTCTGTAATTGATAGTGTGAATGCTAAAATTCAAGGTCCGGAAGGAATTCCTCTAGATTAGCAAAGGTTGGTATTTGTTGGGAAGGAACCTTAAGATATGACCCTCACAAATTTAATCTGAAGGAATTGACTCTTCGCCTAGTTCTTTTTCTATGTGGTGGTATGCAAAACTTCCTTGAGACATTGAAAGGGACGACAATAACTTGAACTTGAGAGTTCAGAAACAATTGACGATGAAAGATAACATATTTTAGATAAGCATGGAATTCCTCCATATCAATAGAGGTTGATCTTTCTCAAGAAGTAAGGGAAACTCCTATAATTAAGGGAAATATTATAGGCCTTAACAATGGTGAAAAAATTACATTTAATGGGGTTGACACAATTGTCACAAATAGTAGAAGAAAAAATGTTCTGGAGAAGAATAATCATCTTATTAATGCATGTGGTATAGAAGTCGGTTCACATTCTTTCCATTTTCATTTTATCCTTCTTCTAAAAGGTCAATAGTTATAAGTGCCACTATTCAATTTTGCTTATTGATCCTTTTCCGTGTCCATTTAAAATATTTTCTCATATGAATCAATATTGTGTTTTCTTGTATGATTAGATCCTCCTCCACCTATAAACTCATTATATGAAGTTGTCTAGTTGTTGTAATTATTTGGAGGATTTTTATGGTTTTGTGTCTTCCATAAACTTGTTCTATCTATAATTGGAATAGGGTTGTTGTCCATTTTACTTATCTAGGAAAGAAACTTCCAAAGTTATTTTAGAAATGTAATTGGATATTGTTTATGTTGTTGAGAAAGAAGGTCTCTGAGCAAGACCCAGGTTCATAAGAGAGGCCAACAAGGTTTCTGCAGTAGTCTAGCACAACGCCAGCATTTTCACCCTACTCTAAGGAGCAGAGCGTCTGACCCAAGGCGTGCTATGACCTTAGTCAGGTTAGGGACATATCAAATACCGACTGATCACAAACATAAAGAAAAACATAAGGTATTGGGAATAGAAAACATATCTTACTACTTTGCACAAGGTATTACTCATTAAACATATTCAGGATGCAGAATTAAAATTTAAAATGGGCCATAATTCACAGTAACCAATTGATTAACACAAAACTTAGACCACCAAACACAGGTAGAGCTATATTTCATTATCAATAACAAACAACTACATTACTCCACGGAGTCTATTACAGAGAGACACAATACAACCAAAATAATAGAACAGAGCTCTCCTGTGGCTCTATTTCACAGCCCTCTGCTAGACTAACCTCATGTATATGCTGCTGATTGCCTATTTGTTCTTTCGCCAACGTGACTGTCAGTCTTTCCTCTTTTCTTGATTTTTTGTTTGCCACTTCTTCTTGATCACTGGGAGTTCCAATGCTTGTCCTTGTCTCCCATTCTTGCCATCTATTATGTTTCTCCGCAACTTTTGCACCACCTATTCTCCAGCTCTCCGTAACCGTGACAGCTCCCTGTCTACCGTGATTGCACTCCGCCACCTGTTCTCCGCAAATAAAAAATGTTTCATTTTCAAAACAAAGGGCCCAACAGGCCCCGACGACATACTATTGACTCGTCCCGAGTCAATCCTTTTTTGCTGCTTTAGTCTCCATTGGTCTGTCTGCTTCTGTGCCTGGCCTTGTCTTCTCTGTTTCCTTGCTCTGTCCAAAAAAAGGCCCCAAATCGGGAATATTTTCCAATGCTAAATATTTGAGTTTAGCAAAGTCATTAATTGATCGTTGCCATTCTTTAGTGAGCTGGTAAGTTTCTGTGGCAACTCGTTTGGCCTCGGTCTCTCCTACAGTGGCCCGCAGTTTGTTGAATACCCCTTTGATTTTGTTTTCAGCCTCAGTGACCATTTGCTGCATTGCCTTTGAAATATGCTTGATTGGTTTCCTCAGCTCTCTGAGGATATTCTTTGTGGCAGCAGAATGCTCCTCTATCTTCTGTATTGTGGTCTCTAGTGCCTCCGCTTGATTGTATAACTGGGTTATGCCGACGGGATCCGTGGCCTCCTTTATTTCTTGTGAAATCTGTTGTACTTGTGCTGAGATTGGTTGGGCTTACATAGTAAATGAGTTAGAACACTTGTGTAAATGCTTCAGGAGGTTGTAAGCCTCCCTTACTATTGTCCCCAAAGTTTCTTGCATTTCGGTTGCCTGTTTTTGCTTTTCGGTCACCTTCTCGGCATATATCACAATAGGATCTAGTAACGCCGGTCTTGTTGCGAGTGCTTCCTTTAGCTATTGATTTTCTTTGCTGAGATTCACACAAGTTATTTTCATACAGATAGACCACTCGACTATGGTGCAAAATGATATGTCTTCTGGCGTCTTGTTATCTTGGGTCATTACTGTTGGCCAGAGATCCTTGAAAATATCTGTTACCATCTCTATCTATTCTTGCAGACTTTCCTTCTCTCCCTTTAGCTGGTTGCGCTCTTCAATAAGCGCATTGATCTGTTGTTGTTGTTGTTCGAAACTTTGCTGGAGGTCATTGTGTAGCCCTTTTGCCTACTGTGTTGCTCACTGGATGAAATTGTATAGTTGTTCAGTGCCCCAGGTTTGCATACTCTCAACACCAGACATATCATTAGCCGACGGTCTCTCTTTGAGGGGTTGACCGCTGGCTATTGATCTGGCTGAGTGCTCCTATGGTGATGTGGGTGGGTTTTGTTGCTGCAGCCAACTTCTTGGGTTATTCATACTTGTGGTCAGCTGAATCTGCTAGATTATCAAATTGGCCTACTGAAAAGGGTTTAGCTCCTTCAGCGAGGGCGTTGTGTCTGCTATAAAAGATCCCCCGTAACCTAATAGGTCCAGGAAAGTTCCCTGTCCCACCAGATGATGGTTAACCTTAGGTACCATAGCCGTACTCGAGTTAACCTCTGCCTCGGTGTCCCCATTTTTCTTTCTTCTTGCCTTGACTGGGTCTGAAATGGTTGCTGATGTGGATGGAGTGCAGGTGGAACGGTCTTTTGAAGTGAATGACGTGTGAGGCGAGGAATGGTGAGTGTGAGGTGAAGAGGTATGAGTGTGGGGTGGATATGAGGTTTGAATGTTCAAAATCGAGAACGGATTGAACACAGGTAGCTTAGAGGTGACCTGGGTTGCCACCTCTGGCTCCTCTTGAATTGGTACTATCGTATCCATAGGTTGAGTGTGGTCTTCCTCAATGAGGTCAATTATTTGCCTAAGCACCGTGATTCTTTCTTTCTTGGCTTTAAGGGTGGCTACGGGTGGTTTAGGTGCCCTACTCTTCCGGTTTGGAACTACTGTGGTTGTTAGGGGTGAATTAAACATGGTGGACAGAAGGGCAGTGACGATAGGTGCAATCATGGAAGCTGATGCAGAACTTGAAGACTGAAACTTTGAAAAATAAGGAAACATAGGAGTAGAACTTGTGAGAATTTGAACTACCCAATTAAATCCCTTTACCTTTGTGTCCATCTTTGCTAGTAGAGGCATTAGCTGTATTCGTGACACTCTACTTGCTGTCTCATCTGGTGTCTCCCCTGGTATCACTCTTGGTAGCATGCCCTCGAATGAATAGTGATGGATTTCTCTTCTGATTTCCATTCCAAATCCTGGCCATGAATAGACCTCGGTGTGGAATGCCTTTTCGTCAACCTGGAATTTTAACGGATGCATCTTAAACGTTATTTCAGCCACGTAAGTGGGCCTGATGTATGTCTGCTTGTGAGTGACCCTGAACCATATCTGAGAGGAATATCTATCTAACATATTCCTCGAAACTCTTTGCTTCCTAGCCACTATATCCACCATCTGCCTGCACCAGAACGTGAACGCCTCTTCATTTACCTCCTTTGTGCTGGGGTCTCTCGAGATTTTCCAGGGTGTAAACTTCATCGCCATTGGCTAACCATTTTTTATTTCTACGAGCTGTCTCACCCCCAGGTGAGTCCATTTCCACATAGAAAACTCCATGA
The DNA here is from genome assembly GCA_034641835.2 of Pinus albicaulis. Classification (NCBI taxonomy): domain Eukaryota; kingdom Viridiplantae; phylum Streptophyta; class Pinopsida; order Pinales; family Pinaceae; genus Pinus; species Pinus albicaulis. Next base: position 667,963,275 of record CM076578.1, on the reverse strand, counting down.
TGAGGTAGCCATAAATGAACCTAGTGGCTCTATTGTAGTTATCTTCGCAGGCTTCGAACAATTCATTCATAAAAAATGTACACCAATTCAGTTGAGTTCCTTGGAGACAGTGTTCCGTAACCGAAATGGTGTCGAGGGTGCATTTACCCTTCATGTAGTGCCTCATCGTCTTGCCTGCAATTAGGTAACTAGAAAATTTAACTGCTAGATTGTTGATGAGGTCTGTCTTTGCCCCCTTCCCTCCTATTTTAGTGTCATATTTCTTATAGTAATCACAATCTCCTGCCTTCTTTTCTCTCTTAGACATGTTTTGGAACACCATGGAGACATCCCTTCCTTCTGCTAATAATCCCGTGAGTCTATGGATATCTTCTGCATGTATCGGTATCTCCCTCCCTAGCCACAGTGATCCATTCTGGAGTTTGCTCAGCAGGAATTTTGTACACTGCATTGCTGCTCCCGTGGTTCTGAACAGTGGGAGGTTCCTGAGATTCAGTATTGTCAACCCCTGGATACCTTTGAACTCTAGATTTAGTCTCACTGCTTCCTCGCCTCCTTCCGTAGCGTAATTATCTATGTATACCTGCCTCTTCATAGTTAGAAACTGGTATGAATCTGTGAAATCTATGTCAATCAACAACATATTGTCATACTTTCCCACTAGCGATTTCATTTTTGAATTCTCTCGTTGAGCTCAGGCTCGACAACTGCTGGTGGTACCTTTGTCATATTTGATCTTCTTTTGTACACTTGAAGTGTTATGCCTTCTCTCTCTCTGTAGATTCCTACTACTGGATTGTCCCTTTGAACTTCCTCTGATGAAATTTCTCTTACTGCTGCTGCTGTTTCTTGTTCTAACTCAAAATTTTCTGGCATTCTCGTGTTTTCTTCTTTCATGCGGGTTAAGTAAAGTAATCGACACAAATGAGGTTGATAAGACCTCATAAATAATTAATTTTTTTTCCTTCCCCGTGGCTATAATCGTATAGTTAGTTACCACAATGAGGTGTGTTCTGACATGGCTGATTGTGACTTTGGGATTTGGGTAGACGTGATGGGTAATGATTATGGCCTAATATGGAAAATTTATTACGGTATGGTTGTTGCTAATTATGGCAGTTAATTCTCAAACTTGTTTAATCCTACGGACTGACATCGGTATGATGGGTTATTATGACGGAATGATGTTTGACACGTTTGGCTTTTTGACATGGATGACATGCTGGACACTACCCTCCCCCCGACCACAATCAGTTGTGATGTGGTCTCCGCAGCGCAACAGTCGATTCTCCTCTTGCTATTGGAGTTTTTTATTTATTATGATTCTTATTCTATTCTCTTCTCAGGTGCGAGAGAGTTCTTGAATCAAGATATCTCTATTCTAACCTAATGGCTCCTCTTAGTTGCGAGAGTTATTTGAAAAGGAAATAATGAAACTTACTCATGATAATGCTTCAGGCATGTGCCATTCACCCATCTTGGTAACACTTGGCCATCTAGTTGTGCCAACCGAACTGCTCCTGAATCTCGAATCTCAATTACATGGTATGGTCGCATCCAATGCATTCTAAGCTTACTTGGGAACTTTTGAAACTTTTTGTCATACAATAAAACTTTTACTTCGACTGCAAACGTTTTATGTTTGATATGACGGTCGTGCCAAGATTTATGTCTATCTTTTTGGACCGTATGATGGAACTTTGCCAGAAATATGTCCTCTTCAAGCTCTTGTAGCACATGGAGGTGCTTCTTGATTGAGTCTTCCTCTGTTAAATGTAGTGTTGAAGCAATTAGTAGATTTAGTATGATTAATTCAGAAGGTACCACCACTTCCCTCCCGTACACCAGCTAGAAAGGAGTCTGGTTGTGCAATATTTTCACAATTGTCCTGTATGCCCATAATGTTGTTGTTATGCGCTCATCACAATCATCTTGATTAGCATTGCAAATATTTGTTAGTCATTTTTCTAGGATATTATTAAATGCTTCAACCATTCCATTTTCCTGGGGATGGTACAAACTGCTCTTATGATGTTTCACCATAAAATTATCTAATAGAGATTTGACTATGGTATTGATGAAGTGTGTACCTTGATCACCGGTTAGACTTCTTGGGCAGCCAAATCTGCTAATGATATTTTAAAAAATGAACCTGACTGCTGTATCTGCTGTGCAATCCTTCATTGGTGCTGCCTCTACCCATCTGGTCAGATAATTTGTTGCGGTAATTACGTACCTTGCTTGTGAATGTCTTGCAATAGGTGCGATTGGTCCTATAAAATCAACTGCCCACTTCTCAAATGGCTACAATGATTTTACAGGTTGAAGTGGAAGCTTGTCTTTGTGTGATGGATGTCCCATTCTTTGGCAGACGTCGCATTTATTTACAAATGCTTTACTGTCCTTGTGTACTGTGGGCCACCATAACCCTGCTTGTAATATTTATCTTGCGGTGGGTTTTGTGCCGACATGACCCCCCGAAACTCCGCAATGACACTCCCACAGTATATCCTCCCTTTCATGATCCATTACACATCTCCGCAAGACTTGGTCTAATCCCATCTTATACAGTTGTCGTGCTATTAACTGATACTCAACTACTTTTACGACAAGATGTTTTCTTTGAGTTGCTGTATATTCAGTCGGGCATTGTCCTGTTGCCAGATAGATTTCTATCTGATCCAAATAGTCTGGGATGGATTCTACTCTGAAGAGATCAACATCCGACAGTTGATCATCTAGGGACCCCCCATTCTCTCCATTTTCCAGCCTTGATAAATGGTCAAGACCAACATTTAATCTTCTTGGTTTCACTATCACCTCAAAGGTGAAGTCCTAGAATAGTAGGAGATATCTACAGATCCTTCCTTCAAGGACAGGTTTGTTAACTAGGTACTTCAATGCTGAATGGTTCGTGAAGAATTTGAACATACCTCCTAATAGGTAACGGTGAAAATTCTGAAGGGAGTACACCATCGCCAGAGCTTCTCAATCTATTGTTCTGTAGTTCCTTTTAGCCATCGAAAATTTCCTTCTCACAAAGTAGACTGGGTGATCGACTGAAGTTTCTCCTGGCTGAGCCAGAACAAATCCTAATGCAATGCTATAGGCAGCAATATGGACGTGTAACTGCTTGTCCCAATTAGGATGAAATAATATGGGTGCACTTGCTAGCTTGTATTCCAATGTATTAAGGGCAGTAGTACACTCGTCAGTCCAATTGAATTGCTTAGATTTCCACAACAACTTCTCCAATGGGGCTGTTTTCTTTGCGTAGTTGCAAATTAAACTTCGGTAGTACCCAGTATGGACGAGTAGTGATCTTAATTGTTTCACAGTTTCTGGCACTTCTAGGTTAATTATGACTGCCACTTTTTCTAGATCCACGCATACACCTTGTTTGCAAACAAAATGTCCTAGCAGCATCCCAAAAGGTACTGCAAAGATGCATTTATTAAGATTAAGTGAAATCTGGAGTTGTTTTCATCTGTCGAACATTATCCTCAATAAGGTTGCATGATTTTTCAAAAGACTATAAACTATCCAATCATCCATATAAACCTCAAGGAACTTGTGGATATATTCTTGAAATGCTGCTATCACGATTCGTGAAAATACTGCCAGCACATTTTTTAGCCCAAAGGGCATTACATGATATGAAAACGAGCCCCATTCAGTTGTAAAAGTTGTTTTCTTCTTCTCTTCTTTAGCTATCCTTACTTGATGGTATCTTGAAAATCTATTTGTAAATGAATAAGCTTCATTCCCTGCCACATTGTCGAGCACCTCATCACTAAATGGAGTGGGGAATGGATCATGTATGCATGCATTGTTGAGGCTTCTGTAGTCAACACATACTCTAATCTTATAATTTTCCTTTTTTCTTTGTATGACTATGGGACTTACCCACTCTACTTCTTCCACCAGAAAAATCAATCTTGGTTTCAGCGTTTTATCTATCTCCACCTTGACTTTCTCTTTTACCCTTGGATTTAGATGGTAGGGTCTGTGCTTTACTGGTCTTGCGTCAAGCTTCAAGATTATGTGCATTTCCTCCATGTCTCCTTTTTCTTCCCTTTAGGTCCACTACTGAGGATGGGAACAAGTATTCATATTCCTATAGAAGGTTAAAGATCTCCTTAGTCGTTTCTGTATCCTAGTAGTCGCCAATTGACGCGATTTTGGGTTTTTCTAGGGTTCCAATGTTCAGCTTTTTAGTCTTCAATGCCAATAGATGTATTCCTTCTGTTGTAGTTTCTTCTTGTATATCCCACTCTCCTTTTTTTTCTTCAAAATATAAGTGTCTAAGATCCTCTAGATCATCATCATCCCTTTCACTGCCTATTCTCTTGCATGTTACTGATTGTTTGATAATATGTTCTGAGAGCAGTTGTTCCTCATCTTCCTCAATCTCTAGAAAAAATAGTCCTCTTCTTATGGCCTGTAGTGCCTGTGTAACTGGTTATGTTTCTCCCTCAAAAGAAAAAAATTGCGTAAATTTATCCGCAACTACTTGCCAGGTGTCGGTTCCTATTTTCTTTTCTTCGGTTAAGTACCATGTCTGTGGAATTGTATTCAGTGAATGTATAAAATTGTGCACCCAGAGATATTCTGGGTATCCTGCTTTCTTCCAATGGTACTCACAATTTTGTAAATGTTTCATGGGAGCAGAATCCCCTTGGTACTTTTTAAACAATTGTGGTCCTTCATCTTCTTTGAATCTGGCTCTTAACACTGCTACAACATCCTCCCATTCTAACAATGAGTTACGATGGTTGCTCCACCATCTTGCCGATGTGGATTGTAGAGCTACATCCATGAGCGGGACTCTATGTTCCATTGGTACTTTATCCTCTATTCTTGCAATAAATGTATTTATAGCATTCATATTTGACAAATTCAGATATCCTCTTACCTCAGTTCCAATCCAATTGACTCTTTGGATGTTAGCACATCTTCTTGTATTGGTCTCGTATCCTCCCTGCTGCCAATCATCCCAGGCTATTTCTGAGCCTAATTGTGAGCTTTGAACACTTATCTAGCTTACAATCTTCCCCGCTGTCGGGTTAATGTAGTCTTATATTTTTCTTACCGTCATCTGATAAATATGATCGAGAAGTTGAGCATCCTCTCTGTTGTTAACAGTTTCTATATATCGGGGTCCTTGATATAGGTCAAGTGGCCGAGTGCCCCTGACTTACCCGTCTTCAAATATCATCAGTTCCTTTTTCAAGTTGATTACTGCATAGTTCTCAAAACCCCAATATATCCCCAATAATGCTAGATAGGGATCCTTATCCCCCATGATATCTATCACTTCAAAGTATGTGTACGTCTTTACCCCCGCAATATCAACTTCGACCTCCTCTAGCCTGCCTATGGGCACAATGCAGTACTGATTTTCCATGCAGAGCTAGATTGGTGAGTATGTCAACTTTTTTCTCCCCAATGCTTCCCATGTCTTTCTTGGCAGTATGTTGACATCTGATCCTAGGTCAAGCATGGTGTCTTTAATTTGGAACCCAACGACTTGAGTATTCATGCAGAATTCTTTTCCTATTCTTCTCTTATTTCTTTTGATCCTTCTTATGTATTTTTGGGTTGAATCATTCGACTCCTCTGGTTCTGCGTTTTCCTGCACCACCATCTCCAGATTTTGCTTCAGTTGTTCCAACATTGGTGCGTTGGTTACAATTTTCAAAAATAGTCAGTACTATTCTTCAATCATTGTACTTGTACGGGTTTTCTTTACTTTTTCTAAAGTTGGATGTGGGAGCTCAATGCCTTTGCTCCCCCTGAGTTGGGAAAATGTTTCCACTGCCTCTTTAAATTATTGCTTCTGTCTTTCTAGTTTAAAAATTGGCTTTGGAGATGCTGGCTTGATCAGCTTTATCGGGTCTATATTTTGTGCATCTTCTTTTGTTATCTTTCCTCTCCGTGTTACTATGGCTACATTTTGCATAGCTTGAGCCTCTACTATTCTTGGTTCTACGTTTACCAGATTTTCTCCTGTCTGTCTGGCTCTTTCTTCCCATCTCTTAATCAATTCTGGACAATCTTCAGTTGCGTGTGTATTGACTTTGCACTAAGAGTGCCATGGTCTTCTGGGAAGTGGACATTCCCTTGCTACGTGGCCTTATTGGTCACAATTGTAACATCTTACAGGTCCTCTTCCTCTGGCTTTGCCTCCTCTCATTCCTCCTCCTCGTCCCCTTGGAGCCTTGTTCACTCTATAAGATGCAATGTCCAATCGCTCTGCTAGTGCATCCAGGGCTCTACACTACTCTATATTATGTGCTATGGAGGCACAGAACCCACAATATATATTTTTTGGAACACTGGAGTATTTCTGTAAAATTGGGCATAGGCATGGTGGATGATCAATGCCTTTACATATTTCACAGTATTCAGTTGTGGTCTAATTTTTTTGGGCAGGGAACCCTTGGAAGTGGGGTTACAGTGGGTATAACACTTGAGTATTTATATGCACAACTCCCCCTACTGGTTGAACCCCTTGTGCTCCTACTATTGAAGCCCCTAGATTCTGTCCCTGCAACCTCGGGAATTCGGTGACCACGTGTCCCTCCAACAGACAATGTGTACACCACACATTGGGTCTTTCAGGTCGTATTAGCTGAATTTCTTTCAACTTCTCCATTAGACTGGCTATCTAATGTTTTAACCCCAATATGGAAGGGTCTTGAGCCGTTGCTCCTCCTTTAAATTCTTGCGAATATCCCGCCATAGCCTCTATCTTCATAGCCTGCTCCAATGCATCTTGTAATGTATCAATCTTCTATTCTGTTAGGGGAGTTCTTGTCAACGAAAGAAGTGCTTTGATAAACCAATCCCTCTGATGATTCAGATCGATTGGGTAACTCAGTTTTCCAATCACATCCTCGAACCTTCTCATCAGATCCCACGTCGTTTCACCTTATCACTGTTTAATCTCCCACATCTCTGATAAACCCTGTTGATCTGTCTGAGGTAACTTAAACTCTTCGACAAATTCTTTCTTCACATCATCTATTGCTGGGTTCGGATGAGCTTCGGACCATTTAATGAACTAGTGAAGAGCTCTCTCTCTTAGAGTAGTTTGGAACTCAATCAACTTAACCACCTCTTGTGTCTGCCGAGCCCTCCATATGGCTTCGCAAAGATACCAGTGCTACTCCACATCATTGTTGCCCCTCCCAGAGAATTCTGGGTATCAGGTAAACGATCCTGCCATATTTATTTGTATGGATGGTACTAGAATAAAACCCGTATTTCCCGACTGTAAAATGATATTACTAGCACTATCGCTAGTAAGTATTGGTATTGTAGAATGAAAAATATTCAACTTGCTAAACTCTCGTAACTTAACGAAAATTTCACCTAGTGGCTGATAGAGTACTAGGGAAGGTTGGGACTGGAGCTACTTGAACTTTGGGGAATAGAGTTACCTTGGGTTATGGGTGCCAACCTTTCTCGAAATAGTTTCTCCATTGCAACATGCAACTCCGCATCGGATATCTCCTCGGAGCGCGCGTCCTCCACGATGGAACTTTCTCCCTTTTCTCTTTGTGCTGGGCTCCTATACACTTGCCTGAATTCCTTGACGGTCCCTCCTATTCCTTGGGATCCCATCTGACCTTCCATTTCCTTTGTCATCTGCGGCGCCTTCTCCTTGTCCTGTCGAGTACTTTCTTGCTTCTCTAACTCATTCATCACCCTCTCTTGCTACTTCTCAGCAATCTGCACCCTTCGATGTGCTTGTCACTCTCTCAACCTACTGGAGGTCTCGAAATCCATATCCCTACTCCCCTTTCCAACTTACTTGTAGCATCTCTCCCTCATCTCCCTCCCTCAGTACTAGAGGTTTAAGTATCCATCTCATATTTTTGAAATTCTATCAAACCTTCGTCCACCATTAAAGCTTTGATCCACAATGGTATTTCCTTCAACAACTCTCCCCACAATCTGGATCTGAATATGTCTTCCGATTTTGAGAAGGACTGGTGACACTCAGCGGAAAAATCCACAATGTATTCTTCCAAGGTAGATTGCACCCAGAAATCTACGACTTGGGTCAAATCGGTATCTAACCGATGGAGTGCTACTAGATCCATGTGTTTCCACTTGCAATAGACCCTACACAACCCTTCTTGGAGTGTATTCACTTCTAGTCTCCGCAACCAATTATAGAGTTCTTCCAGAAACTTTCCCCATAAAATTTCGTATATGTTGCTCGTAGATTCAGAGAATAGAACCCAATCCTTGACAGTTTTTTCCCTTTGCTGTCGCAACTCCGCCTGCTACGATATGAACTGATCTAAGTGGTTATCCCACCAGCTTCGTAGTTCTCTCTCGTAGATCTGTGATACCATGATCTAGCTCCTAAATGAAATTTCAGGTCCCGGCAATGGAACTATTTGTTGGTGAGAAAGAAGGTCTCTGAGAAATACCTAGGTTTAGAAGAGAGGCCAACAAGGTTTCCGCAGTAGTCTAGCACAACACCGGAATTTTCATCCCACTACAAGGTGCAAAGCATCTCACCCGAGGATGCCATGACCTTAGTCAGGTTAGGAACAGATCAAATACCGACTGATCACAAACATAAAGCAAAATAGAAGGTACTAGGAATAGCAAATAGATCTTACTACTTTGCACAAGGTATTACTCATTAAACATATTCAGGATGCAGAATTAAAATTTAAAATGGGCCATACATTCACAATAACCAACTGATTAACATGGAACTCAGACCACCAAACACAGGTAGAGCTATATTTCATTATCAATAACAAACAACTACATTACTCCACGGATTCTATTACGGAGAGACACAGTACAACCAAAATGACAGAATAGAGCTCTCCTGCGGCTCTCTTTCTCTGCCCTCTGCTAGACTAATCTCCTGTCTAAGTTGGCTGATTGCCTATTTGTTCTTTCGCCAACGTGACTGTCAGTCTTTCCTCTTTTCCTGATTTGTTGTTTGCCACTTCTTCCTTATCACTGGGAGTTCCACTACTTGTCCTTGTCTCCTATTCTTGCCATCTATTTTTTTTCTCCACAACTGTCGTGCCACCTATTCTCCAACTCTCCGCAACCACGACAACTCCCTGTCTACCATGATGCTGCTCCGCCACCTATTCTCCACAACTCAAAACTGTTTCATTTTCAAAACAAATGCCTCAACAGTTTATGAATCCTAATTTAGTTGGGTTTGAATGGGATTATCCTTGTTCATGTTCCAATTTTCCTTCTGGATCGATAGGTTGATTCGTTTTGAGCTACAACCTTCTTTTCCTTCTTCCCCAGTGTTTGGAGCCATCCTTTACTACCTCCGCGTTACTCATCATATTTTCCTGTAATGCCAAAAATTGATCTACTTGGGCCTCCATTACATGCCAAATTATGGGTCGCTACGCACATCCTCACACCATTTTAGATGGTAACAATTCCTTGGTCACCTTCTGCCCACCTTGATAGTGTCTCCCTTTTCATAAGAAATACCCAAGATCATAATTGCACCCTCAACAATTTGTCTGCTCCTAATATCACTCCATGGTCTCTCGATGCCATACAATCCACAAATATTTTGTTCACGTCTTTCTCTATTATAATTCCATCACTTCCCTTTATATTTCACACACTCGCTGATCCTATTTCCTTTTTCCTGCTTCACGATGTAGTCAAAGTCCCATTAGAAATCTTCATCTCAAGTATGTTAGTCAATATAATGACTTATGTATCCCAGATACGACCCCTAACCATGATTGCATCATTAAAAAATATGTACTCTTGTGAGATCACTCAATCTCTTGAGGTCATGCAACCTATGGAAATTTTGTTCCTATCTTGCACTAGTAAAATTCCATATTGGCCCTTCAATATTTACATTCCAAACATATCTTAATACCCTTATCCTACTCCACATTGTAATCAAATCCCTGTTGAAAGACTTCATTCTAGACCTGCTCATTCACAGTGTTATCAACACCTTTCATGTGTCTCTGTCCATTTGCCCTCTTATCCTCCTACTTAAATGCACCAAATTTCTCACCAACTTCCTTTTCTACCTTGAATTTATAATTCCTTACATCCTCGTGCTAGAGAGGATATGGAGGTAGCACGACCCTCTAATTTTTTAAATGGGCTTCATCATGGGGGAGGGAAAAAATTACATTCTCCCTTATTCTTAAGTTTCCAAACTTCTATTTGACTCCCTCATTAGCTAGCTTGTCAGCCAAAGAGCTAATTATTTTGTACACATGATAACATGTTATTGAATCAAACTCTCTACCTTCTAGCCTCACATGAATATTTCGACAATTTCAAAATTGCATGTTTTTTATCTTTCTTATTAGTCTAATTGTTACCCAGGAGTCCCCTACCACCAATTAATTTTGTCTTGCAATGATATTTGAGCAATTTGAGGCCTAACCATAATGCTAGCTATTCAACTTGATTATTGGTCCTTCCTATGTTCCACGCATATTGAAAAATCTCTTGTTAATCAGGGCATACTACCACCCCTCCTGCTCCTGCCTCCCTTGAGCACTTCTCAATTATAACAGGTAGAGAGTTTTTGGTTTAGCCAATATTTCAAATTACAAGTTTCTAATTTATTGATACTTTGGATGAAATAGTTGAATTTTAAGATAATTGGAGTATTACTTCAATATCATTGTTCTTTTTAAACATTTTAGTATGTTTGAACTAGGCCATATGAATCGGATATATTTGTAGAATATTCTTGAATAAGTTTCCATGTACATTTTGTGGTCATCCATATTAGGGATTTCATCTCACTGTAGTTTGGTAGTTTGTAGACTTCCAAACCTTTATTCTAGCTTCACCACAAAGCTTGGTATTCGAAATGTAAATTATTTGGCTTTTTAGGGAGAGATAAGGAATATTTGTCCTAATTATATTAATTGATTAATTGCGAAGGTTATTGACTTCATTATACACTTTTTGTGTATATGTTAGGTTTGTTTTGAATCATTAGTTATCAAATGGAGATATTTGTGAGGAAACTAACTAGAAACTTGAAATATTTAGCGGAGACATTGACTAAAGAGACTACAACTTTGGAGGTAGAGAGTTTTGACACAATTGAAAATGTCAAAACCAAGATTTAACACGAGGAAGGCATTCCTCTTGACCCGGAAAAAATGATATTTGCTAGAAATAATTTGGAGGATGGATAGACCCTCACTAATTAAAATATTTAAAAGGGCTATGCTTCATCTGTTGCTTACTCAAAGAGGTGCATTGCAAATATTTCTTAATAATTTGATTGGAATAAAACATTACTCTTGAGGTGGAGATCTCAAATTCCATTGATAATGCCAAAGTAAAGATACAAGATAATTATAATTAGGACATACTTCTAACCAAAAATGGTTAATGTTCACTAGCAAGCAACTAGATGATGTTCATGCCTTAGTTAATTATAACATCCACAATGATTAAATCCAATTGGATTTCTATTTGAGAGGTGGAATGAAGATCTCAAAACTCATAACTAAATCCAATTGGTTTTCTATTTGAGAGGTGGAATGTAGATTGCCAAACTCATAACTAAATCCAATTTGTTTTCTATTTGACAGGTGGAATGAAGATCTCAAAAAAATATACTTTGCATTTTATCCTTTGTGTTTCTAGTAGATTTTAGAAGCTGTATGAAAAGCCATGTTGGTAACGATAATTTTTTTGTTTGAGGCTTAATTTTCTAAAAAATATTATTTGGTATAGTACTTCACCCAATTTTGAAATGAGTTTGGTCTTGAACTTTAAATTTGGTACTCTTATCAAGGGAGATTTTGAAATTATTTTTGGAATCAACTCATATGCATTTTCACATGGAATACATGTGTGATTTTTCTTTTGGAAAATTACAATTACATACTATAAAATTCATGTAAATTTTGTTTTATATTTTAAATAATACATATTGTGCTCTTTAATAAAGTTCAAAAAATAACATACCTCTCAACATGTTCATGTATCTAATTGGATTATGTTATGCCAAGCATCTATGGTGTATTTTAGATGAGTTAAATGTTTGGCTATTACAACTGATGCGAGTTTCCTGATTTATGAAATCTTTGTTTATGGACATATGTAAATGATTAGTCCCTACGAATTCTAGTGGATTGATTTCAATGTAAAATATATTTTCTAAGAAGTGTTACTAAAAGTTCTCTACAATAATGTCAATGTCAGTTTAAGTTACTTATAGATAAGGTATATGCTACCATGGTTATCAAATTTGTTGTAGTTGGAAAATTATATTGTGGGTATTGTTTCAACTTTTATATTTCATAAATTTTCTATCGACCTATCCATATCTTGTTGTTTTCTATCCTATATAAGCATTTTACATGAATCCAAACTATTTCAAAAGTTTGAATTAAAAGTATTGAGCTAAATGATTTCATTTTCAAATTTGAAGTTGATAGTTTTTCACATTCTCGCACTCTCTGAACTCAGCTTGTTGAGCTGCATTCAAGGGTGGTAGCCAAGGATATCTAGAGTAACAAAGAGGAGGAAAAATAGTTTAGCACCACAACTAGGAATTTCTTACAGATGAGCTTAAAGACAACGGGTGTACAATTTTGGAGCAGGATCAATGGCATCAAGAGGTAGCATAGCAACAAGGGTGGTGGGAATTATGTTGTTAGTCATCACTGGACATGGTTGTTTGATTTTGAGGCCCTGCATTCTAGGCCTGTGTTTCATTTTAATATAGAATGCTTCACATCACCGTAGTTGCTTCTCCCAACCTTCATAGGCTAGTATCTCTCTCACTCATGCTTATTTTATTCTTGTTTTCAACTTAATGTGTTGGTTTCCTCTACTGGGTGATACATTTAGGTGGCAATGCATATATCACATAGGATTTTGCTTTTGTTCAACATGGAATCCATGAGTTAGACAAAAGTTTAGATTGATATGAAAATTGTAGTGCATATAAGTTTTGGTAACTTTGGATGGAGGGAAGCAAGACCAAATCATGACGAATAATATTGGTCTCAGTGTTATGGTAGATAAGTTGCTTGTAATGGGGTCTAGAATTATAACAAATGTAATCCCCATCAAAAAGCACCAGCGAAATGGAAGAAAGAAAATTCGAACATGAACAAGGATAATCCTGTTCTAGTGACATTTGAAATCTCATTTAATGGGTATATGCAAGCCCATAAAAAAAGAAGCACCCAAGTTACATACTTTCGATGGACTCTGCTACACGAAAAATGAGAAATACATGAAAAATTTGATTGTAATCACCTTTTTTTTTCACGTATTTCTCATTTTTTGTGTAGCACAACCCATTGAAAGTATGCAACATGGGTACTCCTTAGATGAGGAATTAAATTTTTCCTCCAAAAAGTGCTCCCACTCGAAATTTGAGTAAAATTGTAGGGAGATAGGTTGAAAAAGTAGTTTTCTCTTTTTTACCTCTAAAATTTGATGATGTAATCTAATATTATTTTATTATTTCCACTATTATTTTACAATATTTTTTAGGAGGCCCATTTTTTACCTCAAAATTTCTCTAGTGTTTATTATTTTTAGGAATTTCAAACAAAAGTGCGCCAAAACTGCCGCCGAATTTTTATGGGTTACCAGAAAAATTAAGTAGGCGACAATTTCACTCTTTCTGTTTGTTTCAAAGAGCCAAAATGTCGCTTAGTTAAGAAAATTACCGGCTCTCAATTGGGTGCCATGTGGCATGTTCTGATTCGACCATACAGATGGTCAGATTGCTAACTGTGTTGCTGACGTCATCTGACATGTGTCATCCTGTGATTGGCTGCTTGCTAACCGTAATGCCACACCCTCACGCTAACATTGACATTTGTACTGTAGAAATTAGCATCCATATTGCTGACGCCATCTGCCATTTGGCAACAATTTTTTAGCTATTTCTTAAAAACTTCAGCTAGCCATAACTTTCGCATACACTGTCGGATTAAGGTGTCGTTCACATCGTTGGATTCAGAACAATGAGCTCTTCAATATGCGATAGTTTTCGCTAAGTTTTGAGACTTGAATTTTTTTTCCTTTTGAGATCCTTTTGGATCACTTGACTGCATCATTTTGGGCCATAACCTTCTTTTCCTTCTTCCTCAGTGTTTGGAGCCGCCCTTTACTATCTCCACACTACCCATCATGCTTTCCTATAATGTCAAAAATTGATTTGATTTGGCCTCGATTAATTGCCAAATTGTGGGTCGCTAGGCAAGTCCTCACACCATTTTAGATATTAACAATTCCTTGGTCACCTTCTGCCCACCTTTATAGTGTCTCCGTTTTCACAAAAAGGAACCAAGATTATAATTGCAGCCTCAATAATTTTTCCTCTCCTAATAGCACTCCATGATCTATTTATGCCATAAAATCAACAAATATTTTGTTCTCGTCCTTCTCTATTATAATTTCATCACTTGTCTTTAGATTTCACACACCCTGCAATCATATTTCCTTTGTCCTGCTCCACGATGTAGTCAAAGCCCCATTAGAAAGCTTCATCTCAAGTTTTTTAGTCAATATAATGACTTTTGTAACCCAGATAATACCCATAACTATGATTGCATCATTAAAAACAATGTACTCTTGTGAGATCACTCCTCAATATTTTGATGTCATGCAACCTACGGAAATCTAGTAAAATTTTATATTGGTCGTTCAATATTCAAATTCTTACCATATCTTAATACCCTTATCCTACTCCACATTGCAATCAAATCCCCGTTGAAAGCGTTCATTATAGCCCTGCTCATTCACAGTGTTTTTAACACCTTTCATGTGTCTCCGTCCATTTTCCCTCTTATCCACCTACTTAAATATGCCAAATTTCTCACCAATTTCCATTTATGCCTTGAATTTAGAATTCATGACATCCTCATGCTAGAGAAGATATGGAGGTAGCATGACCCCCTAATTTTTTCAATGGGCTTCATCATGGGGGAGGGAAAAAATTACATCCTCCCCTATTCTTAAGTTTCCAAACTTCTACTTGACTCCCTCATAGGCTACCTTGTCAACCAAAGAGTTAAGTCTTTTGTACACATGATAACATATTATTGAATCAAACTATCTACCTGCTAGCATCACAACAAGATTTGGATAATTTCAAAATTTCATGTGTTTTATCTTTCGTATTAGTCTAATTTTTACCGAGGAGTCCCCTACCACCACCTACTTTCATGTTTCAACGATCTTTGAGCAATTTTATGTCTAACCATAATGCGAGATATTCGAATTGATTATCGGTTTCCCTTGCTATGTTCCAAGCATATTTAAAAATCTCTTGTTAATCGAGGCATACTACCAACCCTCATGCTCCTGCCTCCCCTGGGCACTTCTCAAAAATAACGAGCAGGGAATTTTGGTTTTAGCCAATATTTCAAATTACGGGTTTCAAATTTATCGATAATTTGGATGGAATAGTTGAATTTTAAGATAATTGGAGTATTACTTCATCATCATTGTTCTTTTTAAACATTTTTGTATGTTTGAAATAAGTCATATGAATAGGATATTTTTGTAGAATATTCTTGAATAAGTTTCCATGTACGTTTTTTGGTCATCCAAGGGATTTCATCTCAGTGTATTTTGGTAGTTTGTAGACTAACAAACCTTTATTCTGGCTTCACCGCAAATCTTGGTATTCAAAATGTAAATTATTTATTGTTTTAGGGAGAGATAAGGAAATTTTTCCTAATTATATTAATTGTTTAATTGCCAAGGTTATTGACTTCATTATACACTTTTTGTGTATAGGTTAGGCTTGTTTTGTATCATTAGTTATCAAATGGAGATATTTGTGAGGACACTGACTAGAAACTTGAAATATTTAGTAGAGACATTTACTAAAGAGACTACAACTTTGGAGGTAGAGAGTTTTGACACAATTAAAAATTTCAAAGCTAAGATTTAACACAAGGAAGGAATTCCTCTTGACTAGGAAAAAATGATATTTGCTAGAAATCATTCAGAGGATGGATAGGCCCTCAATAATTAAAATATTCAAAAGGGTTATGCTTCATATGTTTCTTACTCTAAGAGGTGGATTGAAAATATTTCTTAAGACTTTGATTGGAATAAAACATTACTCTTGAGGTGGAGAACTTAGATTCCATTGATAATGCCAAGGTAAAGATACAAGATATTTATAATTACGGAATACTCCTAACCAACAATGGTTAACATTCACTGGAAAGCCACTAGAGGATGTTTGTGCCTTAGTTAATTATAATATCCACAATGATTAAATCCAAAATGCATTTCTGTTTGAGAGGTGGAATGAAGATCTCGAAACTCATAACTAAATCCAATCGGTTTTCTATTTGAGAGGTGGAATGTAGATCTCCAAACTCCTAACTAAATCCAATTGGTTTTCTATTTGAGAGGTGGAATGAAGACCTTAATAAAATATACTTTGCATTTTATCCTTTGTGTTTCTGGTAGGTTTTAGAAGTTGTATGGAAAGCCATGTTGGGAACTATACATTTTTTTGTTTGTGGTTTAATTTGCTAATTTTTATTTTTATTTTGGTATAGTACTTCACCCAATTTTGGAATGAGTTTCCTTTTCAATTTTAAAGTTGGTATTGTTATCGAGGGAAATTTTGAACTTATCTTTGGAATCAAATCATATGCATTTTCACATGGAATACATGTGTGATTTTCCTTTTGTTGGAAATATTGTCATTGATGGCAAAGGATCAGAAAGGAGTTACACCTGAATTATCATTGATGGTAAAGGAGCAGAGAAGCAACAGTTATAAGGTAAAGGATCAGATAAGGCAATGTGAAATAGAGAGGCAAAGGATCAATAATAGAATTATAACCTAAAGCATAGAGAAGCAACAAAGAGGCAAAGGAGCAGCATGGGGAAGCTTTAGCGTGATTATTTAAGGCAAAGAAGAAGCAAAAGAACAAAGGCAGTCAAGGAAGTTAAGGCAGTGAAAGGAAACGAAAGGCACCAAAGGCAACATAGATACAACAAAGGCAGAGAAACAACAAAAGCAGAGAGGCAAAAAATGTAGAGAGGCAGTGAATGCAACAGAGATACATCAAAGACAGAGAAGCAAAAAAAGTAGAGAGGAAACAAATGTAGAGAGGCAGCTAAGAAGGAAGCAAAGGAAGAAAAGAAGCAAAAATAGTAGAGATGCAGTGATTACTGCAGAGGCAACAAACGTAGTAGAGAAGAAATCGAGACTGCAGAGGCAATGAATGGAGCAGAGAAAACAAAGAGGCAGAGATAGATGAAGGCATTCGGATTTTCCAGACACATCGAGGACTAGAGATCTTACACAAAGATGATTAAGCCAGGAGAGAGAGGCGAGAGCGGAGAGAAATAGAGGGATTTAATCAATAGATGTTGAGTGTGATAACTCGGGATGACATTCATTAACAAATACAAGCACAGGAGGAACATTGTGTAGAAACCAGAGTTACAGAGCGGGACAATGTAAACAAATGAAAAATCGACTAAGGCAGAGAATTATTTGAAGAATTCCAAGGGAAACGAATGGACGGTTAGGATTAGATCACAAAAGTAAAGGTGAGAGATGGACAATGGAGATCAAATCGAATCAAGAATGATTTCGCAAATTGCAACATTTAAGAGTTTAGCATTAAGACGTCGCATGGTAAGTTAAAGTATTTGCAATGCGAAATGGAGAAGACATGTGTTGGCACAATGCAACATCACAGATCGCAAGAAATAGAGTATAACCACAAAGTAAATCTTATAAAGTGCGAAGTGCGATTAGATGAGGATCATTAGATCTGGGGGTAGATCAATGATGGATGCCGAATCATGAGACCACACATTATAGCGCTTAAGGGATAGCAGGAATGAGACCACAAGTTAAGTTAAAGTTTTTGTGATGCGAAATGGAGGGACACATGTCGACCTTGTGCAACATCACATATCGCAAGAAATAGGGTTTAACTTCGAAGACATCGCAAATTATGTTGTTTTGGTTGCGATGCGATAAGAATCAAGTGACGCGATGCGATGAAGTGAGTCCACGTGGTAGCATCGCGCTCGAGCACAGATCGCAGATCGCATGGTTTAAGGTTTATCGCTAATGGTAGAGTGGGAAACCTACAGGCAAGCATTTGCGATGAAATATGATTAGTCAAGCACTGTGGGACCCAATAACCCTTGTTCTGTGTATGTTATATGCCCCATATTATAAAGTTTGCACTGTTGATTGCTAATCGTATGTATACATATACATATACATATACATGCAAGCATTTGCGATGAAATATGATTAGTCAAGCACTGTGGGACCCAATAACCCTTGTTCTGTGTATGTTATATGCGCCATATTATAAAGTTTACACTGTTGATTGCTAATCGTATGTATACATATACATATACATATACATATACATATATATACATATACATATACATACATATATATATATATATATATATATATGTATGTATGTATGTATGTATGTATGTATATATGTATATATATATATATATATATATATATGCGTTGTTGATCGATAAATGTATGTATGCTGATTAAAGCTCAGATTTGTAATCCGACGTGTGTATAAAGGGAGTTGTATGTGGGCCATATCCCACAAGTCACAAAGAAATGATTTGAATGCAAATCAAAGGATCAGGACCTCGGGAAGAATCGTTTTATGGCAGTAAAGCTAACGAAGGGGCTGAACACAGAAGAAGATTCGGGCTAAAAGGGGCAATTATGCAGCAAAGGTGGAACATAATGGCAGGAACAGGAAAGACACAAAGACAACGAGAAGAAGAGGACAAACACACATCAAAGCAAAGAAACTGAAGGGCTGAGTAAATAATTGATTGTAACTGAAAATGTATTATTTGTTTCTATATTGTTTGTGATGCAAAGGAAACTCTCCGTAGGCAAAGAAAAACTCCAATTTGATACTGTAATGATTGTATATATTGTTGTAACATTTAGAATATGCTGAGCAAGGAAATGAGTGGGTGAAAGGAAAGAGTCATGCCTGTTCACTTCATATTCCCTCTAGAATGCAAACAACCATGAAGTTATCTATATAAAACAGGTAATATCCATGTGCAGAAGGTTACGAAAACAGAGAGAGAGAGAGAGAGAGAGAGAGAGAGAATTGAAGGGAGTTGAAGATTGTTAGAAAGTTGCAGAATGGAAGAGAGCAGAAGAATATAAGAAAGATACAGATGGTTGGAGAGTGAAAGAATAAGAGAGGATTGATAGAGATTTTGTGCATATCAGGAGCTAATATGAAGCATATATGAAGGTTGAAAAGGTAGCAGTGAAGGACTAAAACAGAGCTGATATCCAGGTAAATCAACATATGATTTTATTGTAGTGTGAGGGAGTTGGTGCTTCCATACAAAGTTGTAGCTTGATAGATGTCTAGTTGTAGTTGGTTGAGGTAGGAGCCTCTCGTGGGTTGTATCCTGCAGAAAAATACATGGGAGTTGGTGCTTCCGTTTCAAGTTGTAGCTTGATAGTTGTCTAGTTGGAGTTGGTTGAGGTAAGAGCCTCCTATGGGTTGTAGCCTGCAAAAAAAATACATGGGAGTTTGTGCTTCTGTTTCAAGTTGTAGCTTGATAGATGTCTAGTTGGAGCTGGTTGAGGTAGGAGCCTCCTGTGGGTTGTAGCCTGTAGAAAATAGATGGGAGTTGGAGCTTCCTTGCAAGTTGTAGCCTGCGGAATTTGTGGTAGTAGCCTCCTGTAGGTTGGAGCCTATAGAAAATCAATGGTGAGAGGGAGTTGGAGCTTTAATTTGCATCACAACAATAATAATATGTGGTTTTCTCCCTTATGGGTTTCCACTTATATCTATTGTCTATGTGCTTTATGAGTATGTGTTGATGTGATGTTTTAATCTGCTTAATTACTTGCTCTACACACATTAAGTTTGTTGATTCATTATGTTTTAAGCTTCTTATGAAATGAAGGTGTAATTGAGTTGAATGAAAAGAGTTTTAAATGCCCATGAATGTACTAAACTGATTCAACCCCCCGCCCCCCCCCCCCCCCCCACCTTTCTTAGTTTAGCTAAGATTTCATCACCTTTTGGAAAACTACAATTACATACTATAAAATTCATGTAAATATTGTTTAATATTTTAAATGATACATACTATGCTCTTTAATCAAGTTCAAAAAATGACATATCTCTCAACATTTTCATGTCTCTAATTGGATTTGTTATGCCAAGAATCTATGGTGTATTTTAGACGAGTTGATTGTTTTTCTATTACAACTAATGTGAGTTTCGTGATTTATGACATCTTTTTTTACGGACATATGTAAATGATTAGTCCCTGCGAATCTAGTGGATTGATTTCAATGTAAAATATATTGTCTAAGAAGTGTTACTAAAAGTTATATACAAGAATTTCAAAGTGATTTCAAGTTCTATACAAGAATATCAAAGTGATTGGTGTCCTCACAAGAGAATGTAATAAATTAGATATTGCTTCCGCTCTTACCCCCTAGCAGATGAAGGAAAACAAGTAGTATATATTCCTCTAAATATTATAATTAGCCAAAATGTTATCATCTTCTCACTTCTTTCTAACAAAGATCAATAATTGATGATCTCGAGAAAGAATTTCCTTGTCTTGAACTTTGGCCTCAACATTGTTAATGGTATCTAACCTCTCAACCTCAAGAGTAATTGTCCTCCTACTTATAGTTTTGACCAAGATATGGATTTTATCTCTCAAACAAAAAAAAAGTGAAGAGTTGATTCCTTTTAGATGTTATAATCACCTAAGCAACAACCATCCCCTAGTTGCTTGCTAGAAATATCAAGAATACCTAGGAAAGATCTATGCCCTCATGTCAAAATATTTTCCTTGAAACTAATAATGGTGTCCAAGATCTCCACTTCAAAATAATGGTTTTGCTAATAAAAATGTTAATAACGCTTTGTATCCCACCTCTAAGATGGGGTGGTAAATAAGGCATAAAATCATTGTGTATATTTAATCAATTAAGGCCCATCCATCCTCCGGTTTCTTTCTAACAAACTTTAATGTTGAATATTGACTTTCACATTGTCAATCATGCTATAACTCTCTACATTTAGATTTATAGTATTTCCAGTGAATTAATTCCCTAACTCTTTCTAGAAAATGCCTTCATAAATATCTACTCATTAGCAACTAATGACACAAAACAAACCTAACGTAAACAAAAAAAAATAGTATGATAAAGTCAAACAACCGTTGCGATAAATAAATTAAGGAATGTAAGGGATAAATTTTCCTTCTCTATCCCTAGAACTACAAATAAACTTCATTTCCAATACCAGGTTTGAAGGTAAATAAAAAAAAAAAAGAGTGTGAAAATCTAGAAAGTTCAAAAGGATATTAAGTTCATGGAAACTAACTCAAGGATATTTTACTAAAAACTCGTACTCCTCGGGGCTATTTCAAACACAATCAAAATTAAAAATGTTACCATCGAGTAAGGAATATCGAGAGGTTAATAACATGTGCTTCCTCATATGAGGCCACATGTTTAAATTTAGAGGGGGAGTATTTACACCTTCATAGATTTAGCAATCAAATCGCTACGCGAAGATAGGTCCCTTTTCACACAAACAAGGTGATCTCATACATCAATTTGGTGTCTAGGCTTGACCATGACCTCAAAATTTAGATTATTGTTATTATTATTTATATCGCCTCTCCCAAAAACACATTTTTATATTTCGTATTATTATCAATATAGATCAGTGATATTTTCATTAAAGTCTCTACTTTTTTTTTTCACAAGGTAATCACTTACCTTCAAATATTTAATTTTCATACCTAAATATTATGGTTATTTAATTTAGTCAAGAAAACATTGAAATTATTATATATAAACATCTGAATTACTATGATGGATGTCATCCACAAGATTGTGGTGAAGCATCCCTTAGTTTTCCCCACAAAGTTTTCCTTTAGGGAGGAAGTGACACATGATTTTACGTGAAAAGGAAGAAACAATCCATTTTGCTGGGAAGGAGAAAAATGGTCATGAAAATTTTGAAATTTGAAGGAAAATTCATGAAAAACTGTATAGAGTTACCCATTTGAAACTTACCCATCAAATAAGAACCATAAAAGGATAAAAGAAATAGAAAAGGTCCCATGGATATGAATCACCATGCCCATCCTCTAATAACAAGGACCTAAATCAAGCAACCCAAATTAGGCAACACTACAAACTCCCCATTATTAATTATTTTCAACTTTGATTCTTTTATGAACTTATCCATATTAAATCCTGAAGGATTGAATATAGGCCTCTTAGATATTGACATTACATAAGCCACCTAGGAATTTCTCCATTTCAAAGTCATAGTGTGAAGTAAAAACAAAAGGATATATAAGTTTTCCATACACTGCCAGGAAAACTAGTTGTGACAAATTAAGATTTTTTTTAAGCTGATTTGAAGACCATTTGACGAAGGATAAGTTACATTTGGAAATGGATTTGGCCAGCACAAAGTCAAATACGTAGTGGTTTCTGTAGTCAATACTTGGTTGGAGGGAGTCTAACCCACATCGGCTTGCCACTGGCAGCCCCAAAACGATGATCAACAAAAAAAGCCAACCAATGTTCAAACGACGATGATTAGACGTTTTCAATTATTAACCTGGAAATGTAAAACCAAGTGGATGATTTCATAACTGTGCAACAGAAGGCTTTGAGAGCCGACAATTCTGGTTACACATCACAACTGGCAATAATCACTATAATATATATATATATATATATATATATATATATATATATAACTGGACCTACGGGGATTGAACCTGCACTGACCAGAGTAGCTAGCCCGCCCAACCGGTGGCCTAAAGTTAAAGCACTCCCAAAAAAACAATATAATTACCAAAACAAACAGTCAACCGAGCGATAGTTAAAGGTGGCATTTGGCTACAAAATTGGCATGGGCGGGTATTGAACTGTGGACCCCTACTGCATGAACAATACTAATATAGAGTCTGCCAACTAATGAGCATGCGCGTTGGACTTTGATAATTCCACCCATCGATGGATATAATAAAAAGGCATTTTCATTCGAGCAGGGAGTGGAGGTTTGGCAGTGGAGCCGTGTGTAGTATGGAACCGTGGACAGGAACAACGTGAAATGGAAACGCGAACAGAGGGAACTCAACAGTGGAACCTTGAACTAGAGGCGAAACCTTGACCCTTTTGAACCTTGAGTGTGAAACCTTGACGTAGGAAGAATCTTTGAGGATTATGAAAGATTTTCTGGAAGCCCAAATTTGACAGTGTCAGAATTGGGTCAAGTTTGTACTCATTTGAACCAATTTTTCACAAGGATCACGATGACACAATCTATTTTTTCATTTGAGCAGTCGATCTTTTAGACCATTGTCAAATTGAGAGGTATAATAATGCATTACGGACCTTTTCTTTTTTTCCTTTCAGTGAATGGATGGATGCAGATTGGCAGGGTCTAGTGATCATTGTATGCTGCAGCAAGGAAGCAAGATATGAATCTTTGCAGGAAATTCATCTCTTTAGCTTTTACATGAAAAACGAGGTGGTGTAGTGCTGAAAGAGGGACATGTTGAAACTTCATCAGAAAGTAGTCATGTTTACAGTCATTGGTCTCATAATTGTGAGATGATTATGATGATGATCAATATGATTTGAATCTAATCAACAGATTCAATAAGTCTTGTTTCCACTTAGGTGAGAGTGTCCATTTATGCCACTTTTGTGAAATGACATTTCTTTATCTTATCAAATGAGAACACCTTTGTGAGTGCGAGTTATTTGTAGGAGAGACATTTCCGCTCAAGATGAGAGATCCATCCTTTTATTGACGAAGATATGCCAAGAAATCATTACCTTTTGTTGAGATCAATGAAGCAGCCTCCCCACTATTGACCCAGGGCCTGGAGACATAGTCCACACTAGACGAACTCTGTTACCACGACTTGTATTATAATTTTTTTGGTAAGTTGTGCTAATCTATTAATTCATAAAAATATAAGTACATAGTTTACAGGCGAGGTTGGTAAGCTGCGCTTAACCAATCCCTACCTTTGTTACACTATTTCTGGGCTGTCGCGGGGGAGGGGGCTAACCCAGACAAAACTTGTGAGAAAAAATTATTGTGTGCGTAGTAACGCTGATACATTTAGGAGCATGAGAGGAGGACATGACAGTGTGGCCCTATGGGCACAGATGACAAAAAAAAAAATAGAACTGAACATCAACACAAACATTACGCATCCTCATCATCACTATGGTGGGGAGCTTCCTTGAAGATGGCACAGGCAGGGGCCTGTGCAATAACCGCTTCCTTGGCAGCTTCCACTTCAGCAGCAGTGCGAATGGGGAGATTTGATGGAGCATAGAGGATGGGGGAGTCTGGATCTACTCCATTCGAAACCTTCGTCCAGACGCCGTCGAAATCCATGATCCAAATATCTATGTCTTCATCTGTTTGCGTAGGGTTGTTCGAGGGTGCCAGAATGCTCTGCGGAGAGGGAGACCTGGAGGTGGAGGTGGACCTCCTCGCACCACATCTTCCTCTTTGCATTGGGCTCCTATAGGAGTCTGCATGCTGATCAGGACTAGAAGGATGGCTAGCAGGGGAGTTTGATGAGGAGCCCTCAAGCCATTTGAGGTGATTTTCCTCACCACGATGGTAGTGGCCTGGGAGAGCCCATCATTGACCACCACGAATAGTGTGTTGGTGTAGCCTGGGAGCCAATGCGCACTTGGGAGGGGTGGCGGGGGAAGAACAGGGGCAGGAGAAACTGCAGACGCTGGGGGGCAGGTGCCCAGGATGCAATGCACCAGACAAAGGCAGGGTGCGTAGCTTCACTCCAGGACTTGGACTTCATAGCTGATTAGTATCAGCGAGCATCCAAATCAGGAGAGCAAAATGCTGCGGAGAGTAGATGATGGAGGGAAGGGGCCGAGAATGGGAGGATATATAAGATTGTGGATAAGGCATGTCAGAGAGGCTATGAGTGATCTGCATGTGATGCTCAAGCTGCTAGGTAGACATTGAGGGGTAAGCGAGGCTGCAATACTGATTATGCAGGATGGCCATTAATGGAGGTAAGGGTGAGGTGATGGTCCGGGTTAGGTGACACCAGGCCTATCCATTCTGCATGATCGATGTTTTTGCGAGGATCGTGCTAGGTGATAACTGTGATTGGATCTGCAGCCGGTGGGGAATTTCTTTGGAGATCTTCGCAGTCTGCGTGAGTTGGGCTTTGTTGTCCACATGTGTCAAGAGTGTCACTCGCATCCAGGAGAAGCTGGTCATTCTGAGTGAGGATGAGATAGTTCTGTTTCATTGCCTCATCTTCATTATGCTCAAGGGTGGTGTGATGCAGAGCGCAATAGATTTCCAACCCTTCGTTAGCAAGCAAGTTTTCCACTGCATTGGATTTTCTGCGCACATGACTGAAGGTGATGGCTCTATGATTGTGAAGAAGGAGTTCGAGTGCCTTGATCTTGTGAGCAAGTCTCCTGTTGTTGGAGACTTTCGAAGAAGAAGTGCCTTGAAGGAAACAAGTGGCCGCCATGGTTATTATTTACGAGTCCCCTTCAACTTCCATAGGGAAGTAGTGGAAGTCTATGGCGATTTGAATACCCTGTATCATTCCTTCTAGCTCAGATGAGTTGTTGTTGTCCCATCCAATTTTCCCATGGTAGATTCTAAGAGGATCTCCCTTGGTGCTCTTGATGACTCCTCCAAAGCCTGTTGTGCCTGGGTTACCTTTAGAAGCCCCATCAAAATTGCATTTGAAGAAGCCCGCGGGGGGGGGGGGGGGAGGCGACCAAATGTCCGGGGCCGAAGAAATTCCTATGCTTCTAGGAGTGATTTCCATGGGAGTGTTAAGACTCATTTTCCAGTTGTTCCAAATGTGACCTTCAGTTGCTTTGGTGGGTAGGTCCTCCTTACTCCATGCTTCTAAAGCTAGAGTTTCCGTGAGATTGCTGTGAATCCTGTCACAAAGCTATTTAGGTGTAGAAGTTTTGTCCTTGAATATGCGACTATTTCTCTCCTTCCAGATGTTCCAAATGAGGATACTCGGGGTGATTTGCCATAATCTATTCAACAGGTTACTGTGGAAAGGTTTATCCTGCCAATTGCTGATGGTTTGAATGATGTTGCCCTTGGCATGGTTGGACCATCGGTAAGGACAACCATTCTGTCCCATAGGGAGCTGGCATGCAGACATAGGTCTAGCAGGTGGTCGATGGTTTTCGAGTTTCCTTGACAGAGAGGACATATGGAGGGCCCTTCAAACCCATGTTTCAAAATATTCTCCCATGTGAGTTCATGACGTTTACTAAGCAACCATAGGAACGAGGATATTTTGGGCCATAATTTTACCTTCCAGATCTTTTTCCAGATAATGTCGACAGGTCTGGGGTTGTGTTGATGGAGAAGATGGTAGGCTTCCCTGGTTGAGTAAGTGCCACTTGGAATGTGCCCCTAGTGGAGGATGTCCGGCCCTATTTTGATTTGGATTTTTATTTTTGTGCATAGATCCTCCTAGATGTTAGTGTGGCTTTCATTGTTCTAGTTGTTTTGCCATCTACTGGTATGTATCCATTGCCTATATCCCTGAGAGGTGTCTTCCATCCAGAAGTCATGTGTTTATTGTTGTTGCCTATTTTGGAGTGCCACCTTCCATAAAGGTCTACAGAAGATGGAGGAGAGGCTTGGCATTTGTTTCCAGGAGTCCTCCCAGAATCTGGCTTGGTTACCATCTCGAAGCTCCCAAAAGCTGTGGTTTTGGAGAATGTCCTTTTGAAGACTGACTACTTTCCATATTTGGGAGCCTGGAATATCTAAGTTGTATCTAATGAGATCTTCCTTTGGCAGGTACTGCACATACTTGGCCATCCATAGGTTGGCCCAGGGGGTATTGGGATTGGAGACCCATTTCCACCAGATGCTCACTCCCATTATGCTGTTGCTGTGTTCAGGGTCCTGAAGACCTCGCCCTCCTTGATGTTTTGGGGTGCACACATATTTCCAATTGACTAAGGCCCATTTGTTTTTTCCTTTAGTACTTCCCCAAAGGAATCTCCATTGTAGGGTGCACATGGCTTTAAGGACCCATTTGGTAGCTACAAGAACTGAGAAAAGGTGAATGGGAAGCGATTTCAAGAGGGATTTGATGAGGACCAGACCACTGAGAATGTTAAGAGTGCGGTGAGTCCAGTTGGAGAGGCAGGTTTCCATTTTATCAAGCAGAGCTCTCCAGGAGGAGTTGTTGATTTCAGAATTAGCGAGCAGAGCTCCCAAGTATTTTGAGGGAAGGGAAGAAATGGTGAAGCCAAGGATGCGAGCAATGATGTGTTGGGTCAGAGGGGGGGTGTGGAAGAAAAAGATCTGATATTTTTCCTAGTTTATCTCTATTCTAGAAGCTTTAGAGAAGGAATCGAGAATGGATTTGAGGGTACGGGCTTCTTGGACAGAGGGTTAGCCCATTATCAAGTTGTCATCCACAAATTACTAGTGAGAGGCTGGGGGTAGGTTATGGAGAGGTAATCCTAGTAGTGCTCCCGTCCGAATAGAGATTTTGATCAGGCAACCCAAGCCTTCAGTGATGATGATGAAGATGAAGGGTGAAAGGGGATCCCCTTGTCTTATGCCTCTTGAGGGATTGAAGGTCACAGAGGGGATGCCGTTAACCAGGATGGAGTGAAAGGGGGAGGTGATGAGACTCATAATCCATCTGATCCAGGTGCGACTGAAGCCAAAAGCTGCAAGGATTTTTTTTATGTAATCCCAACTTAGTTTGTCAAAAGCTTTGGAAAGATCAATTTTGAGAAGCATACCTATTTTTTTGGTGGTTTTGAGGGAGTGAATGACCTCATGAGTTAAGATGATTCCGTCCAAGATCTGCCTACCTTACACATACCCTTTTTTCTCCGGGGAGATGATGAGAGGTAGAAGCTTCTTCAACCTGTTAGCTATGACCTTGGAGATGATTTTTTAAATAACATTACAGAGGGCTATAGGTCTATACTTATTGGGCGAGGCAACTCTGTCATATTTGGGGATCAGAGTGATGAAGGTAGCATTTAGAGCTGGTAACAACTAGTGAGTGGACCTAGATTCCTCCACTACCTCCCAAACTTCGGTTTGGATGATATACCAAGAGAACTAAAAGAAGTTCATGGTAAATCCATTAGGCCCTGGAGCTTTCCCAGCTTTCAGTTGGAAGACTTCCTATTCCACCTCAGCATTAGTGGTTGCAGCAAGTAGCATCCTATTGTGATCCTCTGTTATCAGCTTGGGAATGTGTTGAGTAATTTTCCTGAGGGCTTCCTGCCTTTGGTAGTTGGGTTCTTGGAGGATGTTCCTGAAGTGATTGCGCAACTCCTCTGTGATGGCTTCTTGCATTTGCAACCTTTCCCCTGCTTGATATTGATGACAGTAATTTTGTTGTGCATTCGATGTTGTATGGTGGACCAGTGGAAGAATTTAGTATTTCTTTCTCCTTCTTTGAGCCTGTTGATTCTGGATTTTTGCCTCCATAGGGCTTCTTCCTAGTTCTTTGTTTCCTCTAATTGAGTGGTTAGGCATTGCTCCTGGTGTGATGTCTCATCTGTGCATCTGTTTTGGATGATGTTTTGTTGCAGAGTTTTCATTTTTTCCTCTAGGTCTTTATGCTCTGTGACTATATTACCAAATATAGTTTTGTTCTAGACTTTCATATGTCTTTTGAGAAGTTTCAGCTTTGTTTGGAATTGAAGCATTTTGGTGCTTGGAGGGGGTTCTATAGAAGACCACCATTGAGATACTAGATCCTTGAACCCAGGGTTCCTGAAGCAGCAATGTTCAAAATGGAAGGGTTTGGGAGCATGCTTACCTGGGTGGAGCCATTGGAGTTGTATTGGCCAACGATCAGATCCCACTGCTGGGATGATGGTAGTGTCCAGATTCCATCCTAGGTAGATGAGATCATCGGTGATGAGGAATATGTCCAACCGAGAGGCTATCTGTTGAGTGCCCCCTCTTTTGTTGTTCCATGTAAAGATCCCATTGGAGTTTTGGAGATCTATGAGATTGTTACTTTGGATGAATTATTTGAATCCATTACTGTCATATTCGAGATGTTGTCTTCCACCTTTATTTTCCTAGAGGTTGGTAATCATGTTGAAATCTCCTCCCAGAAGCCAAAGTGGATGGGATTGTTGAAGGTTGAGTTCCTCAAGATTTCTTAGGAGCATCAATTTTTGTTGTGCATTTTGGGTGCATAGACATTGGTGAGAAGTCAGTGGAAGACAGCACCTACCAGGTGGAATTTACCCTGGATGAAGTTTCTATTGGCTTGCAGGTTCTCTAGAGTGATGATTTGAGGGTTCCAGATGATGGAAAGTCCCCCAGACACCTTGTTTGCATTGAATACTATAATATTGCTACCTTTCCATATCTTTTTGAAGATGGTTTCCAGGGTGGAGCTGGTGCATTTGGTTTCTTGCATGTAGAAAATTGCAGGGTGTTCCTCCATAATCATTTTTTTTAAGATCCTATGCTCCGTGGGGCTATTGAGCCCTCTGATGTTCCATAAGATGAGCTTCATGGGATATATTGGGAGGTGAGGGCATAGAATCTGGTTAACTTGGGGAACCATCCTGATTCCACCATTTCTTTCCCTACTTCGATAGTTCGTTGCAAGGATGTTTTCCTTCCTCTTTTTTGGGACTCTTTTGCGAAGTATTGGGTGTTGATTATCGTTCCTCCTTGTATACCTAGAGAGGGTAGCTGCTGTGCCCTGGCTAATATTTCCTCCATTTTTTCAATTTTTTGCTCTGGGATTGAGGTGTAGTCCTTTTTGGTACATGCTTCTTCTAGCCCTGCGAGATCCAATCCTTCTAGATCTATGCTTTCTGGGTCTTCTTCTGTCGCCTTTGGTATCATTTCCATTATTGGTTCTTTGCCTTTGATCTAGTTGTTGTCCATATATGTATTAGAATTGGGAGGTTTTAAGAAGGTCTCCGGTGAAAGATTGTTTTGCTGCGCCATTTTTTATTGAGTCCGCACAGTGGAGGTGCTTCCAACCTCCTTACCTGGAACTATTTCATTTTCGCTGAGCTGATTAAGGGCTGCAAAGCTGTTGTTGGTAGTTGGTGCTTTTTTGTTCTGCTGCGGGGTAGCTCTTTTGCTGTATCTTTTTTTACTTGCTACCTTCATGAATCCCTCATTTTCCTATTCATTTTCCCTTTTCCATTGTTTCCTTCTTATTTAGGGGGCAGTCTCTAAATAGATTCCCATGTTGATGATGTTTCCTACATCTGAAGGGAATGTGTTCATAGTCAAAAATTTGAGTCCATTCAAATTATTCATGCAAGAGACTTACCTCGCTTGGGCACGGTTCGACTAGATTCATGTAGACACAAATACATGCGTAGGCTGTATACCGATTGATTTTAGTTTCTTTTGCGATATTGACGAACTCCCTTAGGGAATTGCTTATGTCTTGCAAGGTGAGTTCATCCCAGTAGTCTTGCGGGAGCGAGTAGAGCTGGATCCAGACTGATGCCTATGTTAGATATTGTTTGTATGGGTTGAAGTGTTCCATCCAAGGTCGGAGGTATAAGCCTGCAGTGTTGAAGAAATATGACCCTCCATCCATCATCATGTGCTTGTCTTCAGAGTAGGTAAAGAGGATGTTGAAGAAGCCCTTTGTGCAGAGTTTCAGATCTATATGTCCTTTTGGTTTACATTTCAAGGCTATCCATCCCCTCAGCGCCTTTTTCGTGGGCCAGATGCCGATTAATTTTCCTATTAATGCATGATATTTCATGAATTTGATTCTTTCGTTTATGCGGTGCGCTGGGAATTCAATCACTCTTTTCTTGGTTTCTTTTGGTATGCAAGTAGCAGATTTCGTGGTCGCATTTGCTGCAATGAGTTGATTTCCGTTTGCACTATGGCTGTCACCCCTGTATTTTCTTGAGACGGTCCAGAGTTGTGCTGATTGGTGTGTTCAGCCCCTACCGCCATCCCTTTTGTGGGGGCAGCAACCCCCCCTCTAGAGATGGTCATTGGAGAGCCTATGGTTGTTCGGGTCTCACTTTACTGTAGCTCTGACTGGAGGAGAAGGACTTCCAAGGGAAGTCGTTACTAGAACCAGAAAGCCCCAGGTCATGGAGGTTGGCCTGATGCAGAGATCCTCTAGGGTTTTTTCATCGATAACCCCTCTTGTCTTATACTTACTTCTTGATGTATTGCTTCTTTGTTATGTTGATGTATTGGTCAATAATTGTTTAAAGTATGTGATTTCTCACGTTTCACAAGAAAACATATGTCGGTTAAAGGTCCTACAATGAAAATTATTTTTTAAAATTGTATTCAATTAATTTTTCGGATTAATTAGTATCAGAGTGGTCTAGCCATTTTTCAGGGATTTTGAATGTCATAATGGGAAAAGGATTTAAGCGAGAATGAATTCAAGCATAGAATTCAAATATTAGAGGGCTTAAACAAGATGCAGAGGAAGAGAAGTGGAAATTGAGGCTCATGTTGGAGCAAGTTGTGGAGGAAAAAATGGGAGAATGTTCCACTACAAAAAGAGAGCTGGAAAAAGAAGATGACCAAATGTCACCAATAGTGTTGAAGGTAAAATGAACTCCTCATGATTTTATTTCTATTGGAAGCATTGAGATACCTATTTCAGGTACTGACGTCAAAATTCTCACTGGGATGGGGTATAAAGGAGGAGGACTTGGTATTAATGGCTAAGGAAATACACAACCATTGGAGTTTGCAAGAAGACTTCAATTTGTAGGATTGGGGTGTATTGAAGGAGAATGTTCAAAGGCAGTAGAAGCAAGGGGTTCCTTGAACAAAAAATCCAAACCATTGCAAATACCAACTAAGATAAAGGGTGGCACATCATTTTCCAGGAATGATACCTCCAACAAGAGATCTAGGAGAAGAACATGGTCAAAATATCCTTCTCAGAATTGAAGCAAGGAAAATCCTAAAAGGTGTGATCCACACATGTATTCTAGTGTTCATTTCAATTATGAAAAAAATGGAAATGTTAGACAAACTTTATGGCGTAGAAAACCATGTACATTTTTTGGTTTCATTAATAATGTTGCCAAGTTTTGGAAAATAATGACATCTAGGAAGAAGCCAAGACATGAAGGCCCTTTTCCACATCAGCAGAAAAGGAAGGTTAGGAAAGTATGTAGGAAGAAAATCCAAAGCAATCATTGTAACAAGCATGGACATGAGAGGGCCACGTGTTGGGAGTTCCATTGAGACATGCGTCCCAAGAAACTACATCCAAAATTTATACACCTTTTTAAGTAGCCTGTCATGGCAACCATTATAAATCACATGAAGTGAAATTATTTGTAAAAGTGACTAATTTATAACATCACTTGTATATGAAACATAGTAATATTTTAGACTTTTAGATGGATAGCATGGCTGCATGGGATATGATTTATGTTGTAAATCAATGAAAAATTTACCATGAGTGTGTTGTAAACTCCTGACAAGTATGGGTTTTGTTTGGGTCGTGTTTTGATATTGTAAGTTGACATGTATTGGAAGCTATATGTTTGCATATGGATACAAGTGTCATTTTCATCATTCCAAGTTCCAAAGTACAAAGGTGAGCGAAATGTAAGGTGGCATGTCAGAGGAATCTATTATGTAGATCAAGATCACAATCATATTTATCGTTTTGGAGGACCAAAAGCTCCTCAATGGAGAGGAATGATCCAAGTGGATCCCCGCTGGCTCAAAAATTAAAATACTCGAATTCCTTTGAAACTAGAGTGAGATCGAAAAACATGCTACCTTGATTCCAACATTGAAAAAAAACACCTGAATCCGAGCTCGTATGAAAAATTTATGGCCAGTCAAAGATTTTGGGACAAAAAGTAGAAAGTCATAAGTCCAAGTTTGGCTTCCACGTGGGAGTACGTACAACTGACATGGAAATCCATATAGGTGACATGGAGGAGACACATGGAAAGATATAATGTAAACATGATGATGTGGCAGGAAAACTAGGCATTGATGTGGCAGAATATACATGAGTGTGGCAGGCCAACCTGGTGTTGATGTGGCAGTCCATACAATGATGGGTATATTGTTGGGAAAATACTGAGGGAGGGGTGAATCAGTGTTTTAAAACTCACTTAAATTTTTCTTTTCATATTCTGATTTATGTATGCGACTTTACTGAAGTAAGTCTATGTATGTACGTGATTGTTATGCAGAAAACTAGTGTATATTCAATGAAATTATATTTCAATTAATTCCTCATCTGTTTAACTTTAAAATAGTGCATCAGTGTTTCATCATAAATTTGATAAGCAGTAAACATGTTCAATAAGAACAGATGAAAGCATCACACATAAGAAACACACATGAACACCAATATTTAAGGTGGAAACCCAATGTGGGAGAAAACCATCATTTTTGTCATCTCTGTCTTCAATTTCATTATTACGAAAACTTCTTACAATCTTGTATTGGTGCAAACTCATACCAACATGCAGACACCCACTTGCAGAATGCTACAATCTTCACTCATTCTGTAGCACCCACTAGAAGGGAGCTCCAACCCCCTGATATCGTTTAATAGCACCCACTAGAAGGGAGCTACAACCCCTTGATCTGATCACCAGCTACTACTGGAAAGAAGCTTCAAATTCCTCACTGAAGGATCCAACCCTCAACACCATCGTGGACCACGTTTCATAAATTTTCACACTGGATCCACTTGCTTCAACACATTATAACTTGTAGGCCACTTTTCATAAAATTTTCAGACTGGACCCACTACCATCATTTAAGCCTAATACCATATATCAAAATGGAAACTGATAACTGTACCAAATAAATCCACCAATCACTGAATCATGGAATCAAACAACCAATCAATGATATTCAATCAAATATAGCTAGTAGCATCATCAATACTCAAAATATCAGTATTAAAGCCCAGATCAACATGAATAATTCATCGACAGACATCAGAAACACAACAAGACTCATTAGACTGATCAAACATATTCTACAACAGAAACCATAACTTTTATATGGGCTTATCATAAATTATTTCTGCTTGTATACACCCTTTGCTAGGAATGAAGCCAGCGTACAGATCTTCCCATATTGCATAATTGATATGCTACTACTCAAAAGACTATCTGTGTATGTATGTGCCTTACCAGAGACAGACCCACGTATAGATATGTAGTTACCAACTCATAGTTGCGCTACACTTCAAAAATTTAGACATACCCAAATTATGACATTCAAAGAGATAAACACACGTCAAAGCACATATCTAAACAACCCATAAGAATATCATACCATAGATAGTCATTTTAGGTCTATTGATCCCGACCCATCATTGTATTACCGGGTGTATACTTGTTTCATATCATCCACTCATTATTAACCCATACCATGCAATCATACTTCATATTGAAGTATTCATCACTCAACCTCACTCATGCACACTCAAACACTTGGATCTTCATCTCCTTATATAGCTTAGACTTTAGCCAATACCATGTGTCAAAACCACACTAATGTCGATGGTATTCTTTGATGGGATAAAATAGTAGTTACTTCACTCAATATTGTGTGCTAATACTATGGTAAAGACCTTTGGTATTTAGTGAATCATAGTGCGTGAAATTTATGCACCTTCTTCATACCCGCGTGTGTACGCAAATTTGCTTCATAGAACCCATGTATATTTCTTCAAATTTTCACATTTATAATTCTTCTATATTTGACTTGCATACCTCTATCCAATTATTATGTCACTCGGTTCAATCACTTTGTCACCTCTGAACTGGCCTATGTAATTATCTTGCTACAAGTGGGTTGCCATCAAGGACAACACATACATAATAATGCCAACAATATCCCCCTTTGAACTTGATGGAAACCACTTTGGTTTTTGATCTCTACAACCTGTAGGTACTTGTAAAACACATCAATCTTTGCAATTCAAACACCAAGTTATTCTCCCCCTTTGACATCAAGGGCAAAGGGCGGACCAATGCTAAATCAAGGCCTCTCTTTCCATGTAGAGATATGAGCAATGTAGATCTGATCTGCACTATATACTGACCATGCTCCCCCTCAGCACATGCTAAATACATGAATATATGAATCAACTGAGTATGACCTTTCATATCACCAAGGACTCAAACTTACATCAATCACCCACCCAAGTGGGGTTACATAACATCAACCATCCATCATGGGATTACATACATAAATGACTAAATATTCTAATGATTACATCATATGTCTCTACATGACCTTTTCATCAAGACACTGATATGACATTCATAACCAAGACCAAAATACCTCAATAGAGAGAGATCACCAGACATAATTCAGCAACCTTGAGCATAACATCATGAAATACGATAAGGCAATGAAGTATCCTATATGACAACAACATCATCATCAAGTAATCATATAAATGTATTCATATATGCATCATCAATCAAACACATGAGCATCTTAAACAACATCTTAAAACATAATTCCAACAATAAATCATTAGCAGCAAGGCTAATGCTCCCCCTGAACTTGTGCTACTTGTTCACTGTCCGATCTAACCACATCAACTCATACATCAAAGCATCTTCATCAATAAAAAAATAATCAATGTCATGTTGTACCAAATCATATATAATCATAACTCAATACCACTTATAAGTAACATCACCAGACTGTAACCATCAACATCAGAACAAGAAATCCAAATAATAATTGTGTGAAGCACATCAAAATTTGTTTTTGAGTCCGTACCACTGTTTCTCTATCATAGAAAAATATACATGACTACCTGTGTAGGAACTCACATATATATGTGACTTTTTTTCATAGGATCTGTGTACAGAAAGTGAAATACTGAAACTTTACAACTTCAGCTATCCCTGAGCCTATACAATCTGTACTTGTCTTATGTTATCACATCATATGTACTGTCAGAAATATAAGCAACCAAAATTATCAAAACAACCATGGAAACCATCATATATTGCTCCCCTTGAGATGATACATTATTGATCTTAAGGACCTGCTAATCATCTTCTGCTCTTATGAGGTCATGTGCCTCACATCACTTCTTTAGTCACTAAGAAGTAAGCTTTAGAAACAATTTACTGCAGTAGGTTCAACATTCCCTATGTTTCTAACCAATGTTCCTTCTTCCTCCAGATTTGCTTGCAATTTCTAGTTATGTGCTGAAACTTATCCCATCTCTTGGTTCTGTTTTGTATACTTGATATATAATCATTGGACTTATTCCCTAATGAGTTACACAAGAAACACTATCCATGAAGCCATCCTTTATTCCTAGGAGCTGATCTCCTTATGAAGTGGCTATTTTCTTGAGGTCGAAACAATATGCTTTTACAATTGGCTGCAACATGTCCATTATTATGACATATAAAGCATTCAATATTATTGATTATAGGAGAGAATCGATTGGAACTTCTATAGTCAGGGTAAAATGATCGCCTTTGAGGATTCATAATATTTGGTTGTTGTCTCCTTTTCTCCTTATCAAACACTTCAGGTTTTTCATTGTTATCCTTTTTATTCTTTTCACTATCTTGCAAACTAGATTCTCCTTTAACAGTTTCATGAAAACCAAGACTAATTTTAATAATAGGAGAACTCTGACTGCTAATATTGTCATCTGGAATCTTATTACTATTTTGAAATCTCCAATGTTTATCTTTTTCTTCTTCAATCTTTCTTCCTTCTTCCACTTGTTTCTTTAAGTTGAGTATTTCTTCTTTTAGCCCATTTTCTTATTCTTCAAATGCTTAAAGTAGTTCTTCATTCCTCTTATCTAATATTTAAACACCTAATTTTAGAGAGATTATTTCTGCTTCAAGTCCTTCACAGTAACTGGTTCTTTCTTTAATATTCCTGAGTGACATTATTTCATCCTGCAACCTTTGACATTGGTATTTATTTTCCTTGTACATTTTCTCAATTTGGTTTCTTTCTTGCAACTGATTATTCAATCTAGTAATCTCTTCTTTGTAGGTACAATCCCTTTTGATCAAATAGATTTTGTTAATCTCTAATTTTATCTTTCAACCTTTTAAAATTTTCTTCTAGAGTCATTACATTACTTTCACTTTTACCCATAAGAGAAAATTCAGTTGATTCACTATCATATTCACTATCTTCAATATTGCATGAACAGGGAAATGGATCACAAGTAGAAATAAAATCATTACCTGTTTTATCTTCTTCATCTATTGTTGTACAATTTCTCACAGTTGTGTTCTTCCTTTGAGTAGCCTTCTTATTTTGATCCTTTCCAATATTCTTGATGGATCTCCTTCAAGCAATCACGATTCTTCTCAAGAACCTGCTCTGAAACCAATTGTTGGGAAAATAATTTATGAAGGTGAACGCATTTTAAAACAAACTTAAGTTTTTCTTTTCTTACTCTGATTTATGTACACGAATTTATTGAAGTAAACCTATGTATGTACACAACTGTTATGCAAACAATTAGCGTATATTCAATGAACTTATATTTCAGCTAATTCCTCATCTGTTTAACTTAAACCAATGGATCAGTGATTCATCAAAAATTTGATAAGAAGTAAGCATGTGAAGTAAGAACAAAATAAAGAATCACACATAAGAAACACACATGAACACCAATATTTAAGGTGGGAACCCAATGTGGGAGAAAACCACAATTGTTGTTGTCTTTGTCTTCAATTTTATTATTATGAAAACTTATTACAATCTTGTACTAGCGCAGACTCATACCAACATGTAAGTACTCACCTGTAGAAGGCTACAACCTTCACTCATTCTCCAACACCCACTGGAAGGGAGCTCTAACTCCCTGATCTCATTTACCAGCACCCACTGGAAGGAATCTACAACCCCCTGATCTGATCACCAGTTACTATTGGAAGGAAGCTTCGAATTCCTCACTGAAGGCTCCAACCCTCATCATCATCGTGGACCATGTTTCATAAATTTTCACACTAGATCCACCTGCTTGAACACATTACAACCTGTAGGCCACTTTTCATCAAATTTTCACACTGGACCCATTACCATCATTTAAACCCAATACCATCTATCAAAACTAAAACGGATGAATGTACCAAATCACTCCACCAATCGCTGAATCAAACAACCAATCACTGATCTTCAATCACATATAACTAGTAGCAGCATCAATATTCAAAACATCATTATTAAAACCATATCAAGATGAAGACTTTATCGACATATAACAAAAACACATCAAGAATAATTATACTGTTCAAACATATTCTTCAGCATAAACCCTAGATTTCATACACGCTTATCATAAATCATTTCTGCGTGTATACACGCTTTTCAGGAATGAAACTTGCGTACCGATTTGCCTATACTGCAGAATCGATATGCTACTACTCAAAACAGCATTTGTGTATGTACGCACCTTACCAGAGACAAACCCGCGTACATTTCTGCAATTACCAACTCATAGTTGCGTTGCTCTTCAAAACTTCAGGCATACCAGATCATGACATTCAAAGAGATAAACACACGTCAAACCATATATCTAAATAACCCATAAGTAGATCATACCATACGCTCTTTAATAACCCATACCATGCAATCATACTTCAAATTGAATTATTCATCACTCAACCTCACTCATGCACACTTAAACACTTGGATATTCATCTCCTATATAGCTTAGACTTTAGCCAATACCACGTGTCAAAACCACACTAATGTCGATGGTATTATTTGACGGGATCAAATAGTTGCTACTTCACTCAATATTGTGGGATAATACCATGGTAAAGACCCTTGGTATTTAGTGAATCATAGTGTGCCAAATGTATGACCCTTTTCTTCTTCATACCCATGTGTGTACGCAACTTTGATTCATTGAACCCATGTATATTTATTCAAATGTTCACGTTTATAATTATTCTGTCTCTGAATTGCATACCTATATTCAATAATTCTATCATGCTTCAATCAATCTATCACCTCTGAATTGGAATATGTACTTATCTTGCTACAAGTGGGTTTCCATCAAGGACAACAGATTCATCATAATGCCAACACATACAGTTTGGTGTTGAGTCATGCAGACATGGCAGGGTGACAAGAAGTTGACATGGCAGACACGCATGTAGTGACATGTACACGTGAATATTATTTGTGGCCCAATGGTAGGGGGGCATGTGGCCCAATCAGGGAGTGCCACATGGCACCCAAAAAAATGACCAATAAGCCATGTGATCGAGTAGTTGGATTTTTTTTGGCGGGCCACTAACAACGAACTTTCCTAGTGGTTATGGCCATACTTTCAAATCATCGCCAAATGTCACATCACATAAGGATGGTGAGGGTTGAACCTGTGTAAGTCAATTTTCTGCCTGCTTTCCAACAATGAACCCAAAATAAAGGGCCAACCAAAAACAGTTAACAAAAATCCTGTTATACAACAACCGACCATCATAATTGTGGAATGGTGGATAAGTTACATTTGCCATTTTATTCTTTTAGTGTTAAGTCAAATATGTAGTGTTTTGTGTATTCAACATTAAGTTGGTGGGAGTCGAACCTGCACTAGATGGTAGCCCCAAAACGACGGTCGAAAAACTGCTCAATCAATGTTTAAACAACTATGATTTGGCAATTCAATTGTTAACGTGGCAATGTAAAACTAGGTGGAATGATTTCATGACCATGTATCAGAAGGTTATGATAGCGGAAATTTATTGTCACATATCAAAATTGACAACAGTCGCTAAATATATAACGAGGTTGGCAGGGAGTGAACCCACGTCAGCTGGACTGGTCAACCCGCCCAACTAGTGCCCCAAAATTAAACCACCACCAACAAAATAATACAAAAACCAAAATAAATAGTCGACTGGATGGAAGTCAAAGGTGGTGTTTGGTTAGGAAATTGGTGGGGGCTGGTATTGAACTTGGAATCCCTGCCATGTCAAATATACTAATACAATGTTTTCCAACCAATAAGCCCATGAGTTTGGCTTTGATCTGTCTGCCAAAAATGCCTTTTCATTCGAACATGGAGTGAAGGTCCAATGGTGGAGGTGTGTAGTATGGAACCACAAACAATTAAATCTTGATAGTGGAACCTTGGCCCTTTGGAACCTTGAGTGTGGGACCTTGATGCAAGAGGAATCATTGAGGAATCTGAAATATTCCTTTGAGGCCCATATTTGATAGTCTCATAATGGGCTCAAGTTTATACTCATATGAACCGATTTTTCATAAGGATCGAGCTGGCACTATCTTTTTTCGCATTTGAGCAGTCGATTTTTAGGCCATCGTCAAATTTATAGGTATAATGATGCACTATGGCCTTCTAATTATATGAATGAAGCTTCCTCCCCATTATTGACCCAAGGCCCAGAGACGTAGTCCACACTGGACAAACTTTGCTATCATGTCTTATGTTATGGTTGCTCCTTGATTGATTACTTCTTGATTGTGTTGATGGATTGCTGAAGAATTGTATAAATTATGTGCTTGATCATGTTTCCCAAGACAATATAAATGCTAGTTAAAGGTCTTGCAATGAATATTTTTGTTTAAGAAAGTTTTCACAAAACAATTCAGATCAAAATAGAAACACTAGATATGGAATTTTATCAAATTTGATTTTACTATATTATAATTACATATCCTTGTGCAATAAAAGAGAATATTTACATGCTTGTGAGTTTAAATCTCGAAGATGACATAGGCACATATAGATGAGCACTATATGTGAACGACCAGTGTGAAAAACTTGTGGTCATCTCAATACCAGGGCAATGACCATCATCCATGAGAAATTTTGAATTTAAATTGGTAAGATTTTTTTTTAAAGCTTGGTAGGACCATTCATTTTTTCTTTTTTTCTCCTTTTTTTTACTCCATCTTCATCAACATGTCTAGATACATCACCCCGATTGGGGAAGGGAATTGAACCTGTGATGAGTGCCATAAGAGCCCGCCTCATCACTGTTTAACCAAGACCCCACGAACTAAATTGGTAAGAGTTACTATAAAGATTTAATTTAAATTACTTGAAAATATCATAACTTTAGTAATAAAATAAATTTTATAAAATTTGAATTTTTTAAGTTGTATTAAATCTAAATTAATTGCACTGAGAGACACTCTACAACTTAGTAGGGGAGAGATGTTGTCACATAACATTAAAATTAAAAATAGTAAAATAATAACTGAAATTAAGAAATTTATTCTTAATTTTAAACCTTAATCTTATATAACTTTATATAGATATATAATGTAATCGAAAGTAAAAAAGATAATTTAGCTTTTATTATGATGAAGAAATATAATGAGTAAAAAAATATAATTTAATTTTTACTATAATGAAAAAAAAGTAATTTTTTCACATGACAAGAAATAATATTATTGATATTACGTTATTCATTCTATGTTCCATATACATGTGACATTTTAAACTAAAACATATTTATACCAACAAATGTTTTGCTCATAACCATAAGTAAAATATTTCAAGGTCCATATTAAATAGCATAATTTTATAGATACTTTATATAGATAAAAATAAAGTAACTTAAATTGGAAATTTTCTTATATTTTCAGTTTATTGAGAAATATTGAGAGAATTCGTATTCCATTAATAGTTTCTTTTTAATTCAATGTATGAGAGATACACTACAAGGAAAATACCCTCTAGCGGAGGTTATAAAGGAGGTTTTTAGTGTTATAAAATTGGCGAAAATTGTCAAAAAAAACATTTGATACAACATCCATTTTTGATAACGGAGGTTTTGGCAGAGCTTCTAATGGAATTTCAACACAACTAAAAAAAACTGGTTGGCCGGAGGTTATTACAGACGTTTTTGTCATTGGTGCGCTAATCAGGTGTCAACGCACCGATGCATTTTAGAGTGAATGCACCGAAACTGAAAACCTACCAAGCACTAGGATGGAAAAAAAATATAGGACACCCTGAGGTGTTTAGCAACGTTCTGGTGCATGTCATCCAAATAGTCGCCCCATGACGGTCGAAGGCCCATGCACCAGGATTTTAAGGTCTACAACCGCACGAGGTGCACTATATGTGATACAACACACCGGGCCTTTTTAATTGGTATTGGGATTTTTATGGTGCCCATAGGTCATATCAATCCACCAGTGCGTAGTATTATACAAATGCATCGACGCGTAGTATCACAGAAACACACCGATCGTTCTAATTGGTATTGCAATTTTTGCGGTGCCCATAGGTCATATCAACGCACCGATGCAGAGTATTATACAAATGCACTGATCATTCTAATTGGTATTGGTATTTGTGTAGTGCCCATAGGTCATAGAAATGCACTGGTGAGCAGTCTCACATAAATGCACCGTTGCGCAGTATCACACAAATGCACCGAGAGTTGTAATTGGTATTTGAATTTGTGTGGTTCCCATAGGTCGTAGAAACACACTGGTGCACATTAGAATAAAAACGCACCGGTGCAAATTTAATGACACACACTGGTGTTCATTTTGTATTTTTTAGAAACATCAACCTGTGATAATGCAATTATTGTGATTTTTTAAAATTCATTATTCATCAAAAGTCGACACATATCTTATAACAATATCCATATCAATTAAATTTTTAGTAGTGGATTTGAATGTGATGTTTGGATTAATTTGTTATATCATTTCATAATTATTGTGATTTTTTTAGATTCATTATTCATCAAAAGACGACACATATCTTATAACAGTATTCATATCAATTAAAAATTCATTAGTGTATTTGAATGTGATGTTTGGATTAATTTGTTATATCATATCATCATATTTCACATCTCTTCATTATAATATTTAATCATCCATATATTTAATCAATGGTGTTACATTTCACAACGACAATGGAGAACACAATAGAATAAATTAAAACATATTTTATTATTATATATATGAATAACACACTCTTTGTCATACAAAATGGGACAATTATTGGTATGAATTTGTATTTCAATTGGGACACTATGTCCATTACATTAAACAAAATGTCTAATTTCATAGACAAATATTTCAAAAAATACAACGCCTTGCTTTGATATCCAAACATAATGATCATCATTTTTTGCTTGAACCGCTGTCATTGCTCGATCTACTTCGATGACTTAGGTTATTTTGAGGAATGTTTTGTTCACGATGTTTATTGTTTTCTTCTTCTTACCTTCCATATACAAACATAAAAATAAACTGTAATGAGTGTATATACATCGGTGAGAATAATGAAAATTGAAATATTAAATAATATACATCAATTTAAATAAAAAATAAATGATGCACTATAGCAACACTTGACTCGTGAACTATACACATTCTTTCAAAAGCAAATTTCATGCCATCTTTCAAGATTTCATCTTTTGGTGCAGTTCCATACTTTGTTTCCTACAATTTTTATACCCCATAACAAATCATATATTTAATATAAGAGATTTTTTTGTTTTATTAATTATAGACAGAGCTAAGTAAAATAAGATCGATATATGCTTACAAATTCCACAATTAATTTTTGGTATGCCAACATACACTGA
This sequence comes from Pinus albicaulis, assembly GCA_034641835.2. Lineage (NCBI taxonomy): Eukaryota > Viridiplantae > Streptophyta > Pinopsida > Pinales > Pinaceae > Pinus > Pinus albicaulis. The sequence goes on along the minus strand of CM076578.1, from coordinate 667,919,636 downwards.
CAACCCATATTTAACCCAATGTCAATCAATTCGTATGATGGGTCTTCTTTGTATGTTAGCACCTGTTTGAAGACATTCAATGATGATTGTTGTAAAAAAACTTAAAATATAAAAAAATGAAATCTAGTTAAGTTGTTATAAGGAAGTAACAATTACTCACAAACTTAGATGTCAACCCTTTTCTTCTTTGTCGTCCTATTTTATGTGTTGAATGGGCTCCATTTTCTTTTCTTTTTTGCAAGAAAATACTTGAAAATTAATATTTGATGCTAAATTTTTTATTTATTGTACCTAATCAAAAAATTCAATGATTACATATTATATATGGAACATGTTTTTGTTGATATGGCTCCTCGTGCGATGCAATTATGTCCATTTTTTTTACCATCTCTTCATACACTTTTTTGGACATTCCAACTGACATATTTTTGATATCAACTCATTCATCTTTTGAGATTTTCATAATCTTCCTAAAAATGTAACATGACAATAAACTATTTAATTTTTATATTGATATATGAAAAGTAAATATAACAAAAGTGATATTTATAAATGATTGATTTCTAGTAATATATACATATAATTCTAGAAAAAAATTTAAAGAAATATTATTTTTTCATTCCTTATTTTTTGTTGTTATACGTTTTTTCTATTAAAATTCTGACATGTCTTATTGACCAATTCTCTGGAAACTCTTCCTGTAGTTTAGATAAAATTTGGTTCTTGGAATCATTGGATTGATTTTTATATTGTAAGTGGAAAGAATGTCTATACATTCTTTCCACTAGATCCCTCAAAGTTTTGTAAAAGTTTTTACCCCTTTCGTTAACCTCCAACACCATTCCAGATGAGCTAAGGAGCAATTAATTTTCATTTGCATGTTCTATTTTTTTTTCTTTTCCTAGAGAAAAAATCATTTTCTTAGTTGTTGGTCACTATAGAACATTAAACATATGTGAATTAATAGATTGTTTGAAACATGTTATCTAATAATTTTAAGTATATTATTAATTAAAATTAAAAAAAGAAGCTCATATTGGATCGATAGTATTTTTTCATTCACTTGATTCATCCTTTTGCAAATTTTCCATCAAGCTTTTACGCTCTTCTGGTCCAAGATCAGAAATAATATTATCGAGCTTTGTCATTTTGTGGCTCTGCATGATACACAGTAAATAATACATATTAGTTAAACTTACATATAGTTCAAAAATAATATTTTTTGTAAAGAATTTACAAAGAACTTGCCTTTTTTGCTTTAATTGATGTGCTATTAGTATTTTTGTTACTTGATATCTTGTCAACCATTTCTTTATCAATATGAAACCTATACCATACCATTCATTGATATATTTTATAAATAAATCGTAAAATTTTCATGGAAAAAAAATATCAAGAAACCGGTGCGTCTTTAATGATGTATGCACCGATGTTGGTGATATGTGTTATTATAAATGCATCACCAAAATAGTAGAAATGACGTACGATGCTTTATGTCAAAAAGGAACACTGGTGCATTATATGTAACCAGCGCACCGATTAACACAAAAAAATTAATGAAAATCCTCTAGTGTTAGTTTTTTTAGCATATGATGTCGTGGAGGGGGTCGTGCGACATATTCTTATAAACGCACTGTGCAAATAGGGGACCACGGTAAGGTGCTCTCTCTCAAGAAGGAAACTTGGTTCATTAATTTTTAAATGGCGCACCAATTAACACAGACATAAAATAAAAAATTGTTTTTGTCAAACAGTACGTGCGCGGTGCACTATAATGAAATAGCATACCTGTGCCTTATTTTACATATGGCGCACAAATTAAAAAAAAAAAAAATGTTTTTTATTTAATTTTATCAAACAGTACGTGCACGGTGTCTTGTGTTAAAACAACACACCGATGCACTAGTTTACATAGGGCGCACTGATTAAAAAAAACTATTTTTTAAAAATTCATGCAAGGGCTGACATGGATTGGGATCCGACGATGCAAGTCATACCGTGGGTTAGATGTCATAGGCCTATATATATGACAATACAAAACCTATAAATCTAAATTGAAAATCCCTAATTTTGAAATCACAGAAATAGGAAGAATCAAGAGTAGAAACAAAAAGAATCAAGGGTTTAGCGTAAAGTAGATTTTTTATTGTTTTTTTGTTTGTTTTTTTTTCATGAAAATGAACAATAAATTTGAATTTTTTATTTACTGCGTAAAAAACATTGCAGCAAAAGTAAAAATAAAATAAAATTTAATCACCTGGTTTGAAATTCTATGCTACAGGGTTTGAATCACCAAAGTTTTGGAATTCTGATTTTCTGAATAGTTCTGTTCGAAAGTATTTCACTACTCCACAGTGCTCTCGTTCTCTCTTGCTCCTCCAGGTATGTCTTGTGCAAATCTCTCCCTGATTTTTTTTGCAAAAATAATGAAATAATAAAAAGTGTTTACTATTTAAAGATTTGTTTTATGAAATTATATTTTCGAAAATATTTTGCTACCCATTTTTCAATTTACCTCTTTTTTTTCACTTTAAAAAAATATAGTTGCGATTTTTTTATTTGTGCCTGTTTAGCTCTAGTGTGTCAATTAATAACACCGCACTAGTGTGCATTAAATAAAATGAACTGGTGCGGTTATCTGTACATTAGCACTGATAACAATAAGTCCATTTTTAAGGCACTGAAATTGCTTTTATGTGTGTACACAAAAATTTATTGTTGATTTTGCTCAAATGCAAGGAGAAAATATCATAATTATATCTAATGGAAAATTCTTCAAAATCCAGCTCGTTCGATAATATTTCTCAAAATCCATCGCAAAGTTCTCCCTATTTATCTCGAGACATAATATTTAGTTCAGATTTTATTATTTTCATTATCTAACTGAACTTATGTTTTTTATCCATGTCAATAAGCTTAATAAAAATTATAATTAATGTATACACATTTGTAGGTTCACGCAGATTCAAACAACTCCAAAACTTCGGAAGCTCTTATTAAGAGCAACATACTACAAGAGGCATTTAGTAGATGAAAGTGGACAACCGCTTCACCCTACCAATTGTAACAATATTGCAACTGCTAGCGACAATCCTAGGACAATGGTGGTAATAATAATTGTTTGGTATATTAATGTAATTATTTCAACGTCAAACCAATTAATCATGCGTTGTCAACGTGCTTAATAATTCATATCATATATTTTGTACTAATCATTTTCAAATATATTTTTTAAAATTATTAAGATTCTAGTGATGATGAGCGACCTACCTACCATCTTTCGTTGCACCCCATGAAAATGTAAAATCGAGAGAAGGCTGAATTAAGAGAAAAAATCGGAGAGGAACGATACCAATAATGGTTAAATCAACCACCAATTCAATTCCCAATATGTCCAGATTCACCAATTAAGAATGACTACAACAACAATAGTTCTTCACAAGCTAGCAATGGAGTCAATCAAATAGAGGTTGGTATGGATGATTACTTAAGGGATACGACTTCCATGGAGACAATGTTGTTAGATGCATTCCAGAACGATGATCAGCTAGGGGATGATGCTCATATCGTTGGCACCTTTTTTCAAAGCCTTAAATTTGCTTCCACCACCCCTCTCTTTAGACCTGGCGATCAGTCAAATTATACCCAGTTGGGGACAACGATGTTACTGTACAACTTGAAAGAAAATTTTGGCTTGTCCAATGCATTTTTCTCGAAAATTTTGAGGTAAGTTATAACCATAAAGTCCTCCCTTATATTTTGAGAAATATAATCACACAATGAACATTAGAACTGGTGAATTTTTTGAACATTAATAATTATATCGGCTTTAATCTACATTTAATATTGTCTATGATCACCAACTATAGGTTATTCAAAGATAAGGTTCTTCTGAGTGATAATGTCTTGCCCGGTAGCTGTGAAGAGGCAAAGAAATTGTTAAAAATGTTGGGTGTTGAGTACATATCATATCATGCATGCCAAAATGATTGTATTCTATATATAGGAGTATATGCAGACAAAGAGATATGTCCGTAATGTGGGCATGACAAGTATGATAAATAAAAAAAGAATGGTAAATCACGTGGTCCTGCTTTTAAGATATTGAGGCACATGCCTATAATCCCAAGGATTCAAAGGATCTTTCATTGCAAATAATTAGCTATGTTGCAGGGATGACATGCCTCACTCAGCATAGCCATAGATGGCATCAACTCATATTCCCTCCAAAACACCAACTATTCTGTTTGGCCTGTAGTAGTGATCAATAACAATATCCCCCCATATTTTTTCGTGAAGAATGAACATCTTATGTTGGTTCTCATAGTCCTTGGTAGAAGACAAGTCAAGAATATGGATGTATACTTACAACCACTGGTATATGAATTGAAGGAATTATAGGATGGAATAAATTTATACGATGTATCAAGACCCATCGCAACAGAGAGGAGTTTCACGTTATATGGCATATGTGCTTACACAACTCATGATTATCCAGGCTTAGGATTTTTCTCTTGTAAATTACATGTTTATTGATTTGTTTATATAGGTAACAATATTATTTTGCATATTAGTTATTTAATTCATTGTAATTGTTCTGATCTTCATGATATTCTTTAACGTGACATGCATATAAATTGTATACAATAATCTCGCAGGTCTTGTAACAAAAGGGTATTTTGGATGTAAATGTTGTGAACCTTATCTAAAAGCTAGATGGTCCAATGACCTACTAAATCTAGTGTATGACTACTCCAGGGTATTCCTTCCAAAAGAACACCCTTACAAAAGAGCAATATCACTTTCAATGGTAAACGAGAGAGAACCCAAAGGCCTCCAATAATTACACCAGTTGAATGGCTTAGAGAATATGAGAGAGAGAAGGAGAAGGAGTTCATAGAAATGTTCGATTCAAATGGGGAGCCTATATTTGATGATCCATAATTCTTCAAAACCTATGTTGAGAAATTTCCCATGGGGATGAAAAAGGAAATCTATCTTTTATAACCTCCCATATTGGGAACATCTTAATATTACCCACTTATTACATCCCATGCATATATTTAAAAATGTTTCATGTTCTTTATGGAGGCATATATCATCAAAAAAAGGTGACACATTGGCTGTTAGGAAAGATTTTATTACTTCAAAAAATAAAAAGAAACATTGGCCAAGATGATTAGAAAGTATAGGATCAGAGGCAGACGAGGGTCCCTCTAATTCATGGTATTTCAGAGAAGGTGATTTCCCATGGATTTAAAAAAAAGATGATCTTTCTTTGGCAAAGGAAGTTATAATGGGTGTGAGGGTGCCATCTTCATATGGTTCTTCACTACAACGTTGATTCACTGTGGATGACCATTTTTTGGGGTCGAAATCACATGACTATTTGAATCTTATAAGAGTACGTATAATATCAAAAACATGATTTTATTATTTTTTATATTAATAAATTTTATCCCATGCAGGGATCATAAATCATAACTAATTTTGTATATTATTGCACGTGTTTGCAGTGTCATTATCCTTTGTTTGTGCATGGGTGTGTGAAACATGAATTCCCCCAAGACCTAGGACGTGCCATATCTAAATTATCTGCATTTGTACGTTGGATCACGTCAAAGGAGATTCATGTGGCTATCATTCCACGGTGGCGTCAAGAAATAGTTGAGATTGTGTATGTTTGAGAAGGAACTGCCGATGAGTTTCATGGACTTGTAGGTTCATCTTCTAATCCACCTAGTAGATGAAGTTGAATTAGTTGGAGTGGTTTTTTTTCGTTGGATTTTCTTCTTAGAGAGGTACATGAAGAAATTGAAAGTTTTGTTTGACAAAGGGAAAAACTTGAGGGGTCTATGGCAGAGTGGTACATATCGTATGAGTCTTTCTATTATTCCAGTGAGTACATTAAGCAGATCGAAAATATACCAGGTGCGGTGATTTGGGACGATGAAAGGGATGAAGACAAAAGAGAAGGTGAGCTGCTCCAAACGAAAGGAAAAAGGCACTTGATAAAGAGTAAGTGACTTATAATTTTTCAAATTTACACAAAGTAAATATTCATGTTGAACTTCGATATAATGTATATTTTGATCTCATATGTACTATATGTCGGCTTGATTTCATCAGTGAATGCAGAAATTGAAGCAATCAATAAATTTGTTCTTTACAATTTCGAAGCGACACAACCGTGGGTCGCATTGTACGAAAAAAAGAGGATGAAATGGGATAGTGACAGGAAAGAATTTAGATGGTTGAATGGTAGAAGTGTGCCTTATCGCGATCATTTAAAAGAAAATATACCAAAAATATGCCTCAACAATTGTGTTGCTAACCAAGTCAGAGAGAAATACGGTGCAACCGGTAGTTACTCATGTGCTAAAGAGGATGTGCTAAACGTAGGGATTGGGTGCACCCACTCAGTAATAATCTATTTATGTACATTTTAAACTTAATAATGCACCTTTCAAATGTAATTACATCTATATTTCATATTTTAACTGTTGGGTTATTATAAGACACATGACACCATGATTTTTTAATTTTTTATAGGTGAATTTATTCTTATCTATGTGGGCATATGGACATAATTTTTGCATATAAAATGTCGATGATGGACACATGATAGAAGAATGTGGAGTGGAAGTCGAGTTCGATCAATCTAGTAGATCTAGCCACCTTGATCAAAACCTAGTACGAGGGACGTTAGGTTACGTCGGAAAGATACAAGAGATCATTGAAGTGGATTTCTCTTCTTTCCAATGCATTATTTTTAGGTGCAAGTGGTGGGACACCTTTTATCGGAATAATGTTATCTAATATGTATCAAATCTAGAAAGATGTGGGATGAAGCTAAGGAGCCCTATGTTTTCCCCAAACACTGCAACCAGGTGTTTTTTAACCCAAATGTGTTAGATAGGGATTGGTGGTTCGTATTGAGACATGAACCTAGATCAAAACATATTTTTGAGAACAATAGTGTTGTCATGCCAAGTGAGTTGGAAGATAATGAGGGTGATCATGAGAATCGAGAGTGATATGGTACATGCGTCATTTCATCATTTATACTTTTTAAGATGGGTTTTTATAAAGAAGATGACTTAATTACCTTATAACTAAGACTCTCTTTTTTGAAACACTATAATATGTATTTTGAAGTAATTGGTAATTTGCATTGTGTTAATGTTAAAATCATTTCACTTGATAATTTACAATTATGTTGATCCCTAAAACAATGGTGTACTGTACAAAGTTCTTTTTTTTTGGTATGTAAGATCATAATAAACTAATGATAATTCTAAAGTACATGAATTTATTTGCATTATTTTCTAAACTTTATTATGTTACAAAAATTCATATTATTTTAGATTTATTATTTTACAATTATTTCCAATTTTACAAATTTAAAAATTTTAATAAAATCATTTCACATTAATACAATTAAAATTTTACAAATATTTTACACAGAATTAAAATTAGAATTACAATTAGAATTACAATTTTACAATTTCACATACAATTACAATTGCAATATTTACAATTACAATTTTAGAATTTTACATACAATTACAATCATTTCACATTAATACAATTAAAATTTTACAGATATTCTACATACAATTAGAATTACAATTTTACAATTACAATTACAATTACAATTACATTTACAATTTTATAATTACAATCATTTCACATTAATACAATTAAAATTCTATAAATATTTTACATATAATTAGAATTAGAATTAGAATTACAATACAATTTTGCAATTTCACATACAATTACAATTACAGATGCAATTACAATTTTATATTTTTACATATAATTAGAATTACAATTTTAGAATTTTACATAAACTTTACCATTACAATTACAATTTTACATTTTTACATATATACAATTACAATTACAATCATTTCACATTAATACAATTAAATTTTTACAAATATTTTACATTCAATTAGAATTAGAATTAGGATTACAATTTTACAATTTCACATACAATTACAAATTTAGGGTTTTACATACAATTACAATTTCACAATTTTACATATATACAATTACAATTAAGATTACAATTACAATCATTTCACAATAAATTAAATATTACTATTACAATCAAAATTTTACAAATATTTTACATACAATTACAATTTTACATACAACTAAAATTAAAATTTCAAATACAATCACAACATAATATTTAATAAGTATCATGATTTAATATTAAAAATAAACATCATGATCATGATAACCATCGTACAAACATCATATTCGACTAAAAAACACATTCAAATTCGCTAACATTATCTAATCATCGCGATCATGATCGTCTAACAAAACACAAGCATTGCATAACATCATCACAACACAAACATCAAATATACATCTCATGTCAAGTAACTGCTATCAGAGACACATTTATCTGAAAGATGCACATTAAATGAACATATCTAACATGACCTAACAATATACACATCATGATGATCACCAAAATGTAAATTAATTACAACTGCAACATGAACATAAAATACATGGAATATATATATATAATGTAAAAAGTATACAACTGTAATATAAATGTCAAATATTAGCTAGTGGTACATCAATAGCAGTACTATTCGAGGCCTCTTCGGTCAATGGTGCAGCCTCGACAAGCTCAGATAGATGCTGATCATGACGTGCCTGTTGATCTGGAGGTGCCTCATGCTAGTCAAGATCAACTGCCTGCTCATGATGAGTTGACGTGGATGGTCCAACCTGCTCATGATCATGATTGTTGGATGCTGCAGGTTTCTCATGATGACTAGACGTGGATGGTCTAGCCTTCTCATGATCATGACTGCTGGATGCTGCAAGCTGAGAAGGCTGATTCGACATGGATGGTTCAGCATGCTCATGATCATGACTGTTGGTCAATGTTGCAGACTCCTCATCTGTGGTGCGAGGTGAATGATCATTAGGAGAATTTTGAGGTCTAAAATGGGACTCCTATGGAAATTATAAAATAATAGTGGAAATAATAAAATAAGATTTGATTACATCATCAAGTTTTAGAGGGAAAAAAAGGAAAAACTATTTTTTCAACTCGTATTTTCAACTTATCTCCATATAGGTTTACTAAAATTTTCAATGGAAACACTCATTGGATGCATGATTCTATTTCTCATCCAATGAGTACCCATGTTGCATACTTTTGATGGACCTTGCTACATAATAAATGAGAAATACATGAAAAACATGATTGTAAACACGTTTTTCATGTATTTATCATTTTTCGTGTAGCAAGGTCCATCAAAAGTATGTAACATGGGTACTACTTGGATGAGGAATTAAATTTTGCATTCAACGAGTACTCTCGCTCAAAATTTTAGTAAAACCTTCGGGACACAAGTTGAAAACCTAGTTTTATTATTTTATTATTATTATTATTTGTTTAATTTTTACTTTTTTACTCCAAAAATGGTGAATCATCCCCCATGGTTGACATCATCATCTTGAATCTTATTGGTTCTTATAATTTTTTTTTTTGTACATTTTTCTTAGGAGGCCCATTTTAGACCTCAAAATTCCCCTAATGGATCACTCCCCTGATCGTAGTCATTAGATGATCCGTCGCTGCTCGATTATCGATGTACTCCATTTTGACGATGCTTACGTCGAAGGGTCCTCCTCAACCTCACCACTAAGATGGTAGCTCCTACGACATGCCGCATCAGGGTCAACATATCATGTGGCATGCCTCTCCACATCGATGTCAGCCTATCATCGACCTGTATCTCTCTGATAATGGCCGGCCTGACTCCCTCCCCCACAAGCAGTCGACAGAGTTGGTCACCCAACTCCATCCTAAATCTAGTGTCAGGCCTATGCCTCACACCAGCCGATACCTATGCAACATGAGGACCAGGTTTTTCTACACCAATCTGATCCTTAGCATTTGGAATCTCCTGATCGTCATCAGGATCTACACTTGGATCATTTGGTGGCGGTGGTATCTCATTGCCATCAAATGACCCAATATATACAAAATATATATAAGTACACAACAATAATTAGACAATTTCATTAAACAATTTAATAAAAACAAGTTAAAGAACATGTTAGAATAAATTTAAAGAAAACACTAATAGTACCTCTATCATCCGATGACTCATCATCAGTGAAGAGAATGTTGGCACACCCTCACCAATCCAATCCAGCATACGGACATGGGATGAGAACGAAGGCATGATCATCAACATTGGCTAGCAACTCCAATTTATCATGCGATATCGTCACAGAAAAGTCTGACTCACCCCTCTTGGGAATCATCTGTCCCCACAACTGCATCCGCACATGAAACATCGAACTACAAGGCTTTCGAACAAAATTAGGCCTCATCTCTGGAAACCTCTAAAAAATAAACAAAATAGCTCTGAAGAAAAAGGGAAGTTCACCCTCCCTTGTGCATGAGCACAACATCTATCTAAAGTTGTACAGAAATGCTGCAAAAAAATCACATACCACCTCACAAGTCTTGATGCTTGTAATAAAGAATCAACATAAAATAAAAGTGGGCAACTAATGCATTGCTCGTCACTGGTATGGTGTGCAATGGTTGAAATCAGTAGTGAGAGGCACTTAACCTCCTCTCCACCAAATGAAGCAATATGTAACTGACCATTAGAGACCTAAAAATATGCAGGAGACAATATATCGATGCTAATGTATCTCTGGGAGTACACCAACTGATTCCCTGTTGCATAGCTGATGGGGACCTCTGGGAACGAGGGAAAATCATGCTCTCTCCTCGATAAGACAGTAATAAAATAGATTTCCTCCTCAGTGGGCGCGTAACACTAGTTAGGACCAACCTAGAAAGCCTATCGGTGGGTATTCCACCTGAAGATAAGCTACCGCAATAACCCACCAGGTGGTTTCTTCCAACCGCATCATGTTGTTTCAATTTTGGCGCAGGTTTTTAGGACGCACTGGGGCTAAATATGTGTAGAGCATCATTGCACTTCAATAATTAGATGCACCAGGTGGGTTTGTATGGAGAGCATTGTGTCTCAGTGTGCCAATTTGTAGTATGCACCGATGATTTTCTAGTGGAAGGCATCGATGTGGTGTAGGATGAGAAACGCACTGGAAAAAAACATCTGAAAAAACCTCCACCCGCCAACCTCCTCTAGTAACCTCCGCTACAAATAGATATCTGGGCTATTTTTAAAAGGGGTTCCTCAAAAACATCTGCTAGAGGGTCTTTTCCTTATAGTGATATATGTAAAGTTTTCAAGGTTTAATATGGATTTGATATGTAATATTTTAGAGAATATTAATATTACAAATAATTAAATGTATACATACAGGAAAAAAAATATCAGGGGGTGTATTTTAATATTTTAATATGGAGAATGTGAATTATAAAAATAATATTTCAATGTAAACTACATATATATTAATATATCAGCTTCCTATATCCAACAAGCGCCTAGAGGGATCAAATCTCTTTTTAATCAAAAATATGTTTGCATCTCAAGAGTTTTGATCCCTCTCAGCTCTTGGTAGATCCAGAGGTAAGATGGATCTAGGATGCAGGTTTTAAAAATTCCTACTTAATTTTTTAAAATTTAACGATAGATTGAATTTTATAAACCAATATTGAATTAGTTAAATTGTATTTTTGAATAATTTATTATTAATAATATTTTATGTTAAAAATTGAATGGGTTACACATTTTCATCCTTTTAAGAACTAACTAAATTATTTTACTTTTAATTATTTTATCATTGTGAGTATTCAAATATTTTACTAATTAAGTTAGATTGAATATCAATGAACTATCTAAGCAATAGAAAATATTTGTCATGATTTTACAATCATAGTTTCAACCACACTAAAATTTGTAATTTATAAAAATATATTTGCATTTTTTTTAAAATAAGTCGTTTTACATTGAATTTCACATATAAAGGTTTGATATAAATTCACCAATAAATAATATATAATTAACATTATTTCATAAAAATAAACATCATGACGATAGTCATCTAAAAGACAAAAAGAATCATCTAAGATACACATTCGAATTCACTACCATCATCTAATTATATACACTTTTACTAGCACATATAAAACATCATTAGCTAGCACACAAATCTATATAATAGGGCATCATCATCGTGATCACATCTAACAAAACACAAAGATTGGAATCTAACATCATCACCACACACATCCTCAAATAAATATAAATCTCATGTCAAATAATCGCTATCACATACACATCTATTTGCAAGCACATTAAATGAACATATCTACATGACCTAACAATATACACATCAACACCAACATATAAATTAAGGACATAAACAGGAACAAAAAAATACAATATATATATATATATATAAGACAAATAATTACATAATGAATTCAAATAAGTGCAATCAAATATGTGATACAACAAACGTAGTAATGCCTGCAACTTAGTGTGTTGTAGAATACAATGGATGGTCATACTACCAGATTAAGTACATTTTTCGAACTCCACTGAGGTGGGTAGTCTACTAGAGAAGGTGTTCAGTCTGCTCTATCAGGAGAAACATACGACACATCCTTTAGCTTTGGCATCTGGACATCATCAGGCGATTGACGTGTTGGCATTATGATGTATGTGTTGTCCTTGATGGAAACCCACTTGTACCAGAACAAGTATATGGTAACCGGTTGATATTGTTGGCATTATGATGTATGTGTTGTCCTTGATGGCAACCCACTTGTAACAGAACAAGTATATTGTAACTGGATGAGTTAACAGATTAATTCATAGGTGACATAGTGATGAAACCAAATGATAGAGTGATGAGACATAGGTTTCAGGTCAGAATAATTATGAAGGTAAAGTTTGAAAAATATACGTAGGTTTGATGAAGCGAAGTCACGTATACGAAGAAATTTATGCAGGTTTGATGAAGCGGAGTAGTGTATATGTAGGTTCGGTGAAGCAAAGTCACGTACACATGCGGGTATGATGATGAAAAGTTGAATACATGTTGTGCACTGTTTTATTAATATGATAGGCCTTTAGCATGGTATTAGCCCACAATATTGAGGGCAATAACAGCTAGTTGATTCTGTCAAAGATTACCACCGACACTAGTGTGGTTTTGGCTCATGGTATGGGCTAAGGCTATAAATATATAAGGAGGTGACGATCAAAGTGATAAGTGTGCATGAGTAAGAGTTTTTGATGAATACTTCAATCTGAAGTATATTTTCATTATAAGGGACATATTTTATTAGTTGATTTGAAATAATAATGTACCAATGAATACAATGATGGATTAGGATCATGAGACATGAAATGACTTTCCATTGTATGATATTCTCATGGATTGACTGGATCTAAGTATTGACACATATTTTTATCTCGTAATGTTATGATTTGGTTATTTCTCAAGTTATGAAGAGCTGCACAATTTGAGGTCAAAATTTGCAAATCTCTATGTAGGTTGGTCTTGGTAAAGTTGCGTATACACACAGTTTCATTTCATCAAAGTCACGTACATAAAAAAATGGTTTCTGCTTATAATATGATTGATCAATCAGATCAATGCTATTTTATTTCTGTTGTCTTTAAATGATGTATTCATGTTGATATGGGCTTATTGACAATGTTTGAAGTAGATCTGTTTGAATGATGAAGTTGAAATTTGGTGCATGTTGATTGGTTGAAAATGATACTTGATGGTGCTAAATTTATGAGGGTTTAGAGATCTGTAATCTAACAAAATATTTCAGAATGGTTATGTCCAAGTATGTGATTATTCAGAGTAACAGGTTCCAGAACTTTGTATTTTGAGATCTGTACACAAGTTTCTTTGGATAAAAGCACGTATACATGTGGGTTGCCTTAAGTGAAGTCGCATATGTATTTTGTTAAATGAATGATTAGGGTTTCAGTTGATTCAATCTGTTGATGTAGTATTCAGGGTTCAATTCTGATATTTTTTTTACAATGATCTCATTGTTCTGTTTGAATTGATTTGGTGATTGGTTAAGTGAAAATTTTCTTCAGTGGTTGGTTCAGTATTTGAGTAGTTCTGTGATTTATTGGTTCAGTGGTTGCTTTGAGTAATTGGGTGAATTTTTTTGGTACAATTATCAGTTTCAATTTTGATATTGAGCTTATATGATGTTAATGGGTTCATCATGGATTATTTGATGAAAAGTGGCCTACAAGTTGTGATGTATTAAATAAGGTGGATCCAGTGTGAAAATTTATGAAACATGGTCCACGATGGTGCTGAGGGTTGGAGCCTTCATTGAGGGGGTCATACCTCCCTTGCAGTGGGTGTTGGTAAACGAGATCAGGGGGTCGTAGCTCCCTTGTAGTGGGTGATGGTAAATGAGATCAGGGGGTTAGATCTCCCTTCCAGTAGGTGCTGGAGAATGAGAGAACGTCGTAGCCTTCTGCAGGTGGGTTCCTACGTGCTGGTAAGAGTGTGCGTCGATACAATATTGTAAGCAGTTTTCTTTATAATAAATATTGAAGATAAATACGATAGCAATGGTGGTTTTCTCCCACATTGGGTTTCCGCCTTAAATCCTGGTGTTCACATGTGTGGCTTATGTGTGATGTTTTAATCTGTTCTTACTGCACATATTATTTCTTACTAAATGTCTGATGAACTAGTGATGCACTAGTCTAAGTCAAGTTACTAAATATTTATCTGAATTATAAGCTTACTGGACATACACTAGTTTCTTTTATGAAAATCGGGTACATACGCTATTTGGATTAATTAAATTCATGTATAGAATTCAGAAAAGAAAAAGAATAATTGATTGTGTTTTTAAATACTGATTCACCCCCTCCCTCAATATTTTTCCCAACAATTGGTATCAGATCAGGTTCTTCAGAAAAATCTTGATTGCTTGAAGAAGATATGTCAATATGACGGGAATGGAGAAGTTAGCTCAAGGAAAGGATTCATAAACGAGTGGTTGTGATATTGATATAGTAGATGCAATAAAAATTACTGATGTTAGAAAATATTCAAGTTTGGGAGCACCCCGTTTTCTATTGATGAGGAATGAAGAAGACAGTAACAAAGAACTAGTAGGTATGGGTTCTTTCTCTAATTATAGTCCATTTCCTTGTCTATGGAATATTTATAATGATGATGACAGTGATACTACTGAACTTTCACTCACAGGTAAAAGTGAAAGTAAGCATTCTCAAGGGAAGCTATATTTTGAAATCATGCCTCTAGAAGTGGAAGATCAAGGCAATTCAGAAACAATGGTCAATGTAGATATACCAATGCTAAGAAAAGGTAATTATCAACACTAGAAATAAAATATGAATTCTAATATAATGAATCGTGATGTTTGGTGTTTAGTTTGCAATGGCTACACCAAGATTCCCCCATCAGATGAGGAAGTGCAAAAGAACAATGAGGCATTCAGTGAAATTTTTTGTAGCATATGTACTTCAACATTAAATAAGGTTATTCATCTTACAACTTCAAAGCAAGTATGGGATAAGCTACAAGCAATCCATGAAGAAATCCTAGAAGAATATTGTCCAACAGAGAATCTATCAGGTAATTCTATCCCTAAAAATTTGTAAAAGAATGTATGTGATGATAAAACATCACTTACAATGATGGATGGAGTTTCTAATTCAACATATGACAAGTTAAAGGAAATTCATGATCTTATAACGAAACTTGATCTTTCTCTGAAAAATGTTGATAATATTAAAGACAAGTTGCAGGCATATGATAACAGGGATCATATTAAAATATATAATGTTGTTCTGGAATCTAACCAGTATTATGAAGGTCTTGAAGCCAAGATTGTATCTCTAAAAGTAGATCTTGAAAAATAAGTAAGTGGAATGAAGAACTACTTCAAACAATTGAAGACCAAGAAAATGTGTTGAAAGAAGAGATTCTCAAATTAAAAGAGCAAGTAGAACAAGGTAGAAGGGTTGAAGAAGGTATGAAGAAGCATTATGTTAGGTCAATATAATACTGTGTAACCCCTTATTGTTTTTAGTGTAGCCTCCTTATTGTTATTATTGTACCCCTATAGCCCCCATATTGTTATTATTGTGCCCTTACATTATTATTGTTAGGTCGACTGGGATTATATTGTGACCCCATGTACTCTTATATATAGAAAGGAGGTTGTGTCATTTGTATCATCCAATAATTGTTCATTTATGTAATGTAAAGGAGGTTTCCCCCTCAAGTGGCTTATTTCTAAGGTGTTTATCTCTCTTTTACTTATATTTTTGGAGCTAGTTTCATAACATTTGGTATCAAAGCTTCGGATTCTAGGGTATCGCTGCTCTAAATAGGTCATCATAGAATTTTTGCTATAAGGTTTTTTCTATGAAGGTTCCGAAGTTGAAATTTTTACAAAGAGAAGTCGAGATCCTAAGGAACGTCGTGTAAAAATTTTAGATCTTGGTTCGCAATATTTTCAGAGATATGATCTGTGGAAGTTAGGTTTTTTTTTCAAGATCCCGAATTTCACCTAAACAGGTCATTGTGGAATTCTCGCTATAAATTTTTTTCTACGAAGGGCCAAAAGCTGAAATTTTGACAGAGAGAAGCCTCAATCTGAAGGAATGTTGTGTAAACATTTCAGATCTTGGTTCACAATATTTTTGGAGATATGATCTGTGGAAGTTAGGGTTTTTTTAGGCTCCCGAATTTCATCTCAAAGAGGTGACCGTGGGAAAATCATCATAATGCTCTCTCTGAGCATCGGATTGGAATTATGTAAAAAATTCCCTCAAGTAAATGGATTTTAGTTTCCTTTGTGTCAATTTGAGAGCCGAAGGAGGAAACAATGACACATGACACACCTTACAAGTTCAATCTACTAAACCAGTCCATAATTAGGTCATTGTGGGAGATTAGGCATAACTTTGTCTTGCAGAAACCAAATTAGGTCAGAACTGTGGCATTGGAAAGATGACTGATAGGGCTACTACAATATTGGAATTCAGATATTGAGGATCCAAAATCACATAGATAATTCAGTTTCAATATCGAGCTCCTCATAAGAAAGAAAAAGTTGTGTATTTATTGCATAATGTTTGTTTGAAAAAGAAGTTTGAAGTGATTCAAAGGGCATATTAAAGAATTGTTATCAGTATTGGGCTCTATAATGCTTTCAAAAAATAATTCCATACCCATTAATCCCTCAGAAAGCTATACTATGATGCATGAAGAGGAAGAATTGCAGTATGAGATATCAAAATTACAGTACCAAGTGCAACAAATTTCGATCTTACAAAGAGAAATAAATGATGACATAGATGGTTTAAAAGCAAAAATGGAGGCTAAGTTGGATGGCTTGAAGGATCAAATGAAAGCTAATAAGGGTGATAAAGTAGTGGAAGATCACATCAAACATCAACAACAAGTTATCTAACTCTCAAAGGATAACCTAACTTTGGTGCAAAATCAAATGAAACAACAGGAAGATCAACACCACAACGAAAGAATTCCTAAAGAAATCAGAAAAACAAGAATTTGACAACTGCCAAATCGATCAATTTCAGAGTATCCCAGCAAGTGGAAGAACTTACCTGTTGAATATACCAAATGGGACGATGAGAATTTTATATAGAAGCATCCAGAAATAATCAAGCGTTGAGAGAAACACTTGTTTGAAGGAGAGGGGCATGTTAGGTCACTATAATAGTAGTGTATCCCCTTATTGTTGTTAGTGTAGCCCCCTTATTGTTATTGTTGTACCCCTGTAGCCCCCATATTTTTTTTTATTGTGCCCTTACATTATTATTGTTCAGTTGGCTAGGATTATATTGTGACCCCATGGAATCCTATATATAGAAAGGAGGTTGTGTCATTTGTATCATCCAAGAGTTGTTCATTTATACAATGTAAAGGAGGTTTCCCCCTCGAAGTGTCTTATTTCTAAGGCGTTGATCTCTCTTTTATTCTATTTTTGGAGTTGGTTTCATAACAAAGTACCAAAGAATGGAGGTTGAGATAAATATTTTAAAAGATAAATTAGAAGAGAAAGATAAACATTTGAGATTTCAAGATAGTACTAAGATTTTGGATAATATTCTTAGTAGTCAAAGGTCTCCCTCTATTAAATTCGGCCTTGGTTTTCATGAAACTGTTAAAGGAGAATATACTTAATAAGCTAGTGCTAAATATCCAAAGGATAACAATGAAAAAACTGAAGTGTTTAAAGAAAAAAAAGGCAATCTGATCAATAGAAAAGGATCATGAATCCTCAAAGGAAATCATTTTCTTCTATCTATAGAAGTGTCAATTGATTCTTTCCTCTAATCAATAATATTGAATGATTTATATGTCATAATTATGGACATGTTGTAGCTAATTGCACAAGCAGATTGTTTCATTCATAGAAAAATAACCCACTCCACATAAAGACCATAAGCTCCCAGGTACTTAGGCTTCTTTAAACGATATTGTTTTTCATGCAACAAATTCAGTCAAAAAGTTGTTGATTGAAATAGAAGGAACATGAGACCAACATATTATGATTCGTCTACTCCCTTTTATGGTCACATAAGATGTTATGCTTGTAACAAGTTTGGTCATGTAGAAAAAGAATACAGGAAAAAATCAATGAATCATCAAATACAACATGGAATACAAACATATAATATCATAAGACCAAAGAAATATGGATCCACCTTAATTCCTCCTAACAAGCAGAAAGAATAAGAGATAAGATGTGGTTTTTCTCTTTGTGCATTTAAAAATGAGGATGAATGGTACATCAAAAGTGGATGTTCTCATCACATGACTGGTGATAAGAGTAAGATGGAGTCTCTCAAGAAAAATGAAGATGGTAAGGTTATTCTTTCAAATGATGCTCCAACAAAAGTCTTGGGAAAATGTAGAGACAAAATTAATAATAATAAAAAATAGGTATTTGATACTTTATTAGTTCAAGGCCTAAAATAAAACGTATTGAGAGTAGGCCAAATGGAAGATAAAGGAAATGTAATTGTGTTAACATCAACCAAATGCAAGGTCATGGACAAAGAAGTTGGAAAGGTCATAGCAAGTTGATTAAAAAATGTTGATAAATTATATGTGTTTAAAAATATGACCTTTCGCAAATATAAGGAGGATTCAGACTTAGACTGAAAGAAGACAATCCCCATCGCAGTCCATCATTCTTGAAATAATATTGTTAACAATGACTGCAGTATATTATGAATGGTGTTGATTTTTTATATTTGTGACAATTCATCTGATGTGAAAAAAAAAGATAGGTACAGACTGTAAAAGCTCAGGGGGAGATGAAGCTGTAAAATTTTCAGTATTTCACTTTTTGTACGCGGGTTTCATGAACTATAGTCACGTATATACGTGATTTCCTTTACATACAGTCACGTATGTTTTTCTTTGATAGAAAAAAAATGGGAAAAACTCAAGAATAATCTTTGGTATGCTTCTGACAGTTATGATTCAATTTTCTTGGTCTGATGTTGATGGGTACAGTCTGCTGATGTGGTATTGAGTTATGATTTTGAAATTGATGATTATAATATTTATGAATATGATTTAATAAATTATTTGATGTGGTTGTATTGAAAATGAATAAGTAGCTCAGGTTTAGGGGGAGCATTAGCTTTACTACTAATGGTGCATTGTTGGAATTATGTTGGGTTATACTATAATAATTGTGATGCTCATGTAGTAGTTTGAATGATGTTATATTGTTGTCATGATACATGGATTGCTTATGATGAGATTATGGATGAGCCCTAATCATATTTGTAGAAGATTATCTTTATCTATACACGTGGAGTTGATGCATGACTAATGATTCATATATGAGGAAAGAACATGCAAATATTTTTGTTGATGACTATTGTCATGAATGATGCCTTTTGTGATTGATTTCTACACACGTTACATCATGATTATGCTAATGGAATAAATCTAAATCATGAATACCTTGGTGATAAAAGATCACAGAGATGATTGGTTGATACATATTGATTATTGATGAAGTGGTTATGGTATGATAATTCTTCTTACATATTGGGGCAAGAATATGATGTTGCTGCAAGCTTATGTTACAACTGGTGGATGATTCTTGGAGACATGGTTACATTGTCTTATCTTACGGATTGGTTATCACATATGTAGTTGATGCATGTATATGGTTTTTAATCATGCTATACGATATCATTCTTCACTTCTGTATCTTATTTCATGATGATATACTTGGTTCCCACATATGTTTCTTTGATGAACATGGTTTGGGGCTATTCCTACAAAGGAAAAAGGGAAAGTTGTCTTTGATGAAGACAAGAGATTGAGTTGATATATTATCTCTACAAAAAGATATTATGATGTTGATATTGTAGACTTGGTCACAGGTTGATGATATTGAAAAATACTCATGTTGTTGCTAACAAATACTTATGATGCAAATCCTATTCAGTATATGATGGTTGCGGATGACTATCATGGTTTTTATCTCTCTCTCTCCCTATTGAGGTATTTTGGTCTTGGTTATAAAATTCATATATGCCATTTGATGTAAAGGTAATGTAAAGACCCATAATTTCATTCTTGTAATACTTAGTCATGTTTGGACTATTGAAATTCAAGTCATTTCTGTATGTAACCCCATGTTTGGGTAGTTGATGTTATGATGGAGTCAAATATGTAACCCCACTTGGTTGGGTGATTGATGTAAGTATTAGTCCTTGGTGATAGGAATTATCATACTTAGTTTAGTTATAGAGTCAGGTTCTTCATTAGATTCATCATGTGCTCAGGGGGAGCATGGTGGGTAGAGTGCAAATCAGATCTATAGAGCTCTTGTATCTACAAGGAAATGGAAACTTTGTTTTAGCATTGGTCCACCCTTTGCCCTTGATGCCAAAGGGGGAGAGTATATTGGTGTTTGAATAATTATTATGTTTATGTGTCTAATAGGTCTCTACAGGTTGTGGTGATCAAACACCAACATGGTTGCCATCAAGTTCAAAGGGGGAGGTTGTTGGCATTATGATGTATGTGTTGTCCTTGATGGAAACCCACTTGTACTAGAACAAGTATATGGTAACCGGTTGATATTTTTGGCATTATGATCTATGTGTTGTCCTTGATGGAAAACCACTTGTAACATAACAAGTATATGGTAATCGGATGAGTTTACAGATTAGTTCAGAGGTGACATAGTGATGAAACAAAATGATAGAGTGATGAGACATAGGTTTCAGGTCAAAAGAATTATGAAGATAAAGTTTGAAGAAATATACGGAGGTTTGATGAAGCGAAGTAGTGTATATGTAGGTTCGATGAAGCAAAGTCGCATACACATGCATGAATGGCTATGAAAAGTCACGTACATGATGGCACACTATTTTATTAATACCAAGAGTGTTACCCAACATTATTAATGACCACAATATTACACACAGCAAAAACTGATTGGAGTCGTAGAAAGATTACCACCGACACCGATTAATAGTTTTGGACCCTGGTATTGGCTAATGATGATAGCATGTAAGGAGGTGAAGATCAAGTGCTAAGTGTGCATGAGTAAGGGTTTTTGATTTATACTTCAATCTGATGTATATTTGCATTGTAAGGGCTATAGTTGACTAGTTGATCTGAAATAATAATGCACCGATGAATACAATGATGGATCAAGATCATGAGACTTGAAATGAATTTCCATTATATGATCTGCTCATGGATTTACTTGATCCAATTATTAATGCATTTTTTAATTTCTAAATGTTATGATCTGGGTTTTTTCTGAAGTTCTGAAGAGCTATGCAATTTTTGGTCAAAATTCGTAGATTTATACACATGCTAGTCTCGATAAAGTCACATATACAACCGGGTTCGTTTCATCAAAGTCGCGTACATAAAGGAAGGGTTTATGCTTATAATATGATTGATCAATTTGATCAAGGCTATTGTATTTAAGCTGTCTGTCAATGATGTCTTCATGCTGATCTGGGTTTAGTGATAATGTATGAAGTAGATCTGTTTGAATGATGAAGTTGAAATTGGGTGCATGTTGATTTTTTTAAAAGGATACTTGATGCTGCTAAATTTATGAGGGTTCAGAGATCTGTAATCTAACAAAATATTTCAGAATCACTTTGTCCAATTTTGTGACTGATTCATAGTAACAGTTTCCAAAAGTTAGTATCTTGATATCTATACGTAGGTTGCTTTAGAGAAAAGCACATATACACATGGGTTGCCTTAAGTGAAGTCACATATATTTTTTAAATGAATGGTCATGGTTGCCATTAATTCAGTTTATTTATGGAATATTATGGGTTTAGTTCTGATATTCTGGTTACAATCATCTCACTATATTGTTTGAATTGAGTTCGTGATTGGTTAAGTGACAATTTACTTTAGTGGTTTGGTCAATAATTTAGTATATTAGTGATTGATTGGTTTAGTGGTTGTTTTCAGTAATTGGGTGAATATTTTGGGTACTGTTGTGGATGATTTTGTCACCCTCCTAGAGACAGCCTAGAGTTGCCATAGACCAGTGCCTAGGACATCTTATTATAGCAAGGAGCTCATTATATAGCTTGGGTTGTCAGTCCAAAGAACTCACTTACTATCTCTTGCTTAATCAAGGAAATTAGTTTTTAATGGGACCAAACTCTCTCAGAAGCTGATACAAAGATAAGAATAGTGTAGGGACATCATGTAAAACTCCAATACAAAGGCATCAGACAGTTAAGAGACAGCTTACTGTAAAGAGGGCCGGTTCAAATAATATATCACAGAAATCAAATATCAGGAAGTGAGTGCAGTGAGGAAACATAAGAAGATATTAGTTGGCATGAGACTGATACCCAGATACACAACAGAACCATATAAGGGCGCACCAATTTACGAATCCTTATATGACAATGGTGTTTTAAAAGCACCCTCCTCAGGCAGCTAATATAGCAGAAAATATGGAAAGAGTGAACACGGAACAGTATATCATGACTAGGCCTATTTAAAGCGCTTGACTAATTCCAGAAAGGGCACCACTTAAGATGAATCCTTACTGCAAACTAGTGAGCCACTCGCATTCTAGAGCATGATACAAGAAGATAAATTGCATGAAATGAGATAATGTATTAACACATAAGAGAAATTACATACTGTGAGATACCAAAGACCAGAATCCTCAATACAGTTGTAACCCCTCCTCACGAAGACCCTACGGGCTCTGAAACTTCATACAAAAATGTTACAAAATGTATACAGAAGTCTTCTCGCTGCACAGTTGCTGATAGAAATCTGGAGCCCTTCAAATGTCTTCTTTCTGAGTATTTATAGAGAAGACAGAAACTTCTAGAGGAGGAGGGAGACGAGGCACAATTAATGACTCAATTTGAATAAAATGGCGGAAAACATTCGTGCCTTCTCTATGAATGACTGGCTATAAATGAATATAACTAACAATCTGTCTAAAGAAATAAATGCTGGGAGATAAAAATCTCCTTATATACAAGACAGAAATAATAAAATATATACACTATGATGCTTTTAGCTGTGGGAAAATCTACTGCCGTAAGAGATTTTGAAATAATCTACATTCCTGTACTGTATTCTTGGCTCCCGGCTTTAGATTTAAATCTTGGGTCTTTAATGCGGGGCGAATTTATCTAGAGCGTTCTGAGAATCCATCTCTGTGGCGGTCATTTCACGTACCTGCCCTCAGTCTCTTTCATTAAATTTCGCCCATGGAAAATCGTCTTTTACGGGCTCCAAACCTTTGTAACAGAGGCAGCGGATTAAAATGTTCTTCCGTTACATCAAAACATAGATGAAGGCGGGGATGGTGGAGGTGGTGATGAAGACGACGTCGTGGATATGAACAGGGGACAAAAACACACAGGGTGACAGGAGAGAAACGATGGAGGCATGGGGTAAACAGACGCAGAGCGTAAAACAGTTAGGTCGCGGGGAAATAAATAAAATAGGGAAATATAGTCAAAAACACACGCACATGTATATATATACGGTGGGATGACACCACGGAAACATGAGGGCACGACACGTGGGTGTACGGGGGATTCATGGAGGATTGACGTGGCGACGGAGTCAACGGGTGGAAGTGGGTGAAAATGACACGGTGGCAGGCCATAGGACATGGTGAACACATGTTAGCGGGCGGAAAATTCTGATACATCTCCGCCGTTGGATAGAGATCGGGGGATCCAACGATCCACATAAATTCCGCTGCCCGGCTCTGGTACAGTCTTTAACGCGCGGGAGGAAAGCGGTTTCCCACCCGTACCCAAAACACGTGGCGCCTTCTGTATGGGATCGCTGCCCCGCAGTAAATACTGCCATTTCAATGAGAGTGGTGCGGGGTAATACCACCTGTTTTAGGTGTGCAGGGTACATATGTGGGGGCCGCCGTATAAAAGGTGTCCGCTCCGTTGATTTGGGCTTTGATCGGATGGCCACCATTGCACCCGATTATTAAAATGATAGGCCCCTTTTCTTCTTGGCTTACGGTCTTCGGCCTCCGGTCGTATGACAGCAACAAGGAGAGGGGATTAAGACTTGGGGCTTCGGTCCAATATAATTTAAATAACAGATTTTAAACCTTTGGATAATGTATTTCGGGGCGGAGAAAGTGGCGATGAACGCGACATGGGGGTTTTTGACCATAAAGACGTTGAAAACAGATTTAAAAGGAGCCAGGGGCTAAAATTAAAATGGAGGAGGGGATATGCACAACATCGGCTCCATTTGGGGATGGCATGTCTGTCCTCGGGCATGTCGAGAACACACAGACCACTGAATAGTTCATTCTGCTCCTCAATTTCTCTGCGCTTCTCCTTCAGGTAATTATCAACATCTTTTCCCTTTGCAAAAATAAAAATCAAAACAACTTATATACAGTATATACAATCGGGCATTACCGGTCTGGGTCAGAATTGAAAATACGGCTTGAGGAATTGGCCATTCACGGGCGCATCCAACAAATCACCTTGCGGATTTTCTAGATAGAAAGTGTTGTTTCTTCCCAGCTGCGCTATCTTGAATGGCCCAAACCACAGCGGATCAAATTTAGCATGCTTGCCCTTCTCTGCTCTGCGAACATCCCATCTAAGAACCAGGTCTCCAACTTGAAAATTTCTATCCTTTGCATGCTGATCAAAGACATTCTTCATTTTCTCCTGATATTCTATCAACTTTTGATCTACCTGGTTCCGTGTTTCTTCCAATTCAACCAATTGATTTATTCTCCTGATCATATCATCTGGTTCTTCCTGGTTTTCCTGCATAAAACGTGCCACTGGCAATGCCAATTGCAAAGGAAACACGGCAGCCTGCCCATACACTAGCTCATAGGGTGACTTCCCTGTTGCTCTTTTGCTGGTTATCCTATTTTCCCATAGAGCAAACTTCAATTGAGAGTCCCAGTTTTTCTGATTTTCAGCTATTGTTTTCTTCAAGGCTCTCACCAGGGTTTTATTAGATGATTCTGCTAGACCATTTCCCTAGGGATAGTATGCTGTAGAATGAGTCAGGATGATGTTATACCTTTGGCAGAATTTTACGAACCTGGCAGACTTGAAAGCCTGTGCATTGTCAGTTACAATTCTTGCAGGACAACCAAACCTAGATATGATATTATCTTCTATAAAATTCATTATTACCGCATCTGTAGCATTTCTGGTAGGTATGGCTTCCACCCATTTTGTAAAATAGTCTGTTGCTGTCAATATCCATTTATGTTGGCCACTTGATGGGGGATGTATTTCTCCTATAAAATCTAATCCCCATTTCTGAAATGGTTCATTTACATGAATAGGGATCAAGGGCAATGCTGCTAATTTCTGCCTTTCTGCAAATCTTTGGCATTTGTCACACGATATGACCCAAGAAAAAGTATCTGAATATAGTTTTGGCCAGTAAAAACCAGCCCTCAAGATTTTATGAGTTGTTTCCCTCCAACTGTAATGTCCTCCACATATCCCCTCATGAAATTCTGTCATTACATTTTGCACTTCATTTTCTGTGAGGCATAACAGCAATACACCTAGAGGGTCTCTCCAATAGAGCTGTCCATTAGCAATTGCATATTTCTAAGAGTTCATCCTTACAGCTCTATATTTCACCTTGTCACATCCTGTCGGACAGCTAAGTGTTAAAAGATATTCAACTATTTCTTTATACCAAGGACTAGTTAGATATTTCACATGTATCTTTTGAGTAGCCATCTCCAGTCCTTGCTGCTCTTCGTCTTGTTCTGATTCTTCATTTTCTATCACAGACAGATTAATGCCCAAGGCTTGATGATTTGATTCGGATAACATCTTGGCAAGTCCCTGTCCTTTGATCAACTTAGTAGGCCTTATATCCAAATCATATTCTTGAATTTTTGCAATCCATCTTCCTCTTCTACCCTCGCTGTCTCCCTGAACAAGAATATCTTTGACTGCTGCTGTAGGGACATAAGCTGTAATGTGATATTGCAAAATATAAACTCTAAAAGCTTTAAGGGACTTTACCAGGGCATATGCCTGCTTCTCCAATATATTATATTTCAATTCTGAGTCATAAAGTACTTGACTGAAGAAACCTATAGGCTGTTCATATCCCTCTTCATTCTTCTGCAATAATACTCCAGCAATTGTATGAGGTGAAGCAAATGAGAATATCATAAATGGCTTTCTATAATCTAGTCCTGCTAGCACAGGAGCTTCAGCAAATGCCTATTTTATTCTTGTGAATGCATCTCTAGACTCCTGGGACCATTTTACTTCACTATCCTTTTTCAACATATTAGTTATATGCCTAACTATCTCAGCATAGTTAGGAATAAATCTTCTCAAGAAATTAATTCGGCCTAAAAATACCTGTACTTCCTTTTTATTCCTTGGCAAAGGAATGCTGTTTATTATTTCAACTCTTTTAGGGTCAATTTTTACACCATCTTTAGTCACAATGTGCCCTAAGAGTTTCCCCTCTTCTAATGCAAATAGAGATTTTTGAGGGTTAAGAGAAAGGCCATACCTTCTGCATTTTTCAAAAGTTCTTCTTAGATGCTCAATATGCTCATCATCATTCTTTGAAAACACTGTGATATCATCAAGATAAACTACCAAAAACTTGTCCTGCTCTCCCACAAAGGCTATGTCCATTGCCCTCTGAAAAGTAGCTCCTGCATTGATTAATCTGAATGGCATCCTGGCATACATAAAGGTTCCCCATGGTGTAGTAAATGCAGTTTTCTTCTGGTCTTCTAGGAACACAGCCACCTGTTTATAACCAGAAAATCCATCCATCATTGACATTCTGGATGCTCCCACCACTTTCTGCAGGATATAGTCCATTTTAGGCAGTGGATAATTGTCTTTCAATGATGCTCTATTCAAATTCCTGAAGTCCACACACAGCCTTATTTCTCCATTCTTCTTTCGAACAGGAACAAGGTTCGCTATCCATTCTGAGTACCTTAATGGCACAATTATCTTGGCCTTCAGTAGTTTCTTAATTTCTTTTTCAATTGAGGGAAGCAACAAGGGGTTTATCTATCTGAGCTTCTGTTTGTATGGCTTTGCATCTTCCCTCAGTGGAATCTTATGCTGTATAATATTTACATCAAAAGTTTTTAGGTCCTGATAGGACCAAGAAAAAACATCTTTATAAGATTGAAATAATTTCAAATATTTTTCTTTATAACCTTCTGGGACTCTTTTGGATAATCTGACAATTTTGGGATCAGCATAAGTACCCAGATTCAAATCTTCCACTTGATCTTCTTCTGTTACTTTGCTTGGCTGCATTGGAACATCATCTTTATTGAATAATCTTTCTAGGGGCACCAATCCTCTAGGTATAACATTACCTCTCAGTTGCAGCACTTTTTTTCCTGCTATATTCTCTTCCCATTTATTTTCTGCAATATTTTCGGCTTTATCTTCCTCATCATCATCAATTTCCATACTTGTGAATTCTCCCACTGTCTCCATGAATCTTTTCATCTATTCATCATCTTCGAAAACCTACCAATGCTTTATATTATCTAGAATGGATGGTATGTAACGTACCTCCACTTCATATCTTAACAGTGGATTCTGAGGAGGTCGGAACGAACTGGCAGCAACAGCAAGAGAATCTGCTATTCTGTTTTGCTCCTGGGGCATGAACTGTATATTAAATGCCAAGAAGAAATTTTCTATCATGTCCCATACTTCGTTTCTATATGCTCTGAGCCGGGGATGTTTAGTCTGACATTCATTTTTAATCTGTCTCACTACCAGCTCAGAGTCTCCCAAGACTTTCAAACATTGGATGCCCATGTTTCTAGCTGTCTGTAGTCCCAATAATAATGCCTCATATTCAGCTACATTGTTTGTGGCCTCATACTCCAGTTTAAAAGACAGCGGCACCCATCTTCCTGTAGGGGAGATCAACAATACCCCAGCTCCATTTCCTTCTCTTGAATTTGCTCCATCAAAATGCAAAGTCCAAATATCTGATTCCTGATCTGCTCTTGGCTGTTTAGCTTGGATTTGACCAAAGAGGGGCTCATGGGCATAATTCTGATTTTCTTCTAACATAAAACATGAGAAGTCACCCTCTTTGTTATACACGGGTGAATTTTCTGAGCAGTCAGCCTTAGTTACCATTTTAACAAATCTAGTCTCTCTGTACAACCTCCTTTCTTGACCTCCAAAGACTGGGACAGTAGCATACGTTAAATCCAACTTAATTGTTCCCCCAATCTTTGTACCCCAGGACCTTGACAACAACATGCCAAAGCGAGCTGGGATATCAGCCACCACAATGTCCATGACCACACTCTTTGCTGGGATTTGAGCCAAATTGACCACTAAATCTTTAATCATTCCCAGACATTTAACTCTTTTAGAATCAAATGAATATAGATCTTTATATGGTCTTGTTATTTGCAGCCCTAGTTGCTCCATGATAGACAAAGGCATAAGATTGTGGGAAGCCCCAGAATCTAACATACAATTATGTAACAGCAGGTCATGAATGACTAGGGATACATAAAAAGGAGGAGTAGAGGGATCTATCTCCTCGACATGTGGGCCAAAGACTACCATGGGTCTTTCTTCTTGAAGGTTTAAACTATCAGGTGCAATTGGTAACTCAGGAGGAAGCATGAAAGAGGTAACTTGAGACTGATATACGGGCTGTTTTAATAACTCAGTCAGAGGGACAAGAATCTTAATCTTCTCAAGCTCTTTTTGCAAATTGAAAGCAGATGTGGGATTTTCTATTACAGCTTCTTTTGACTCCTTATTCTCAACTGTAGACTTGACTTCTTTTGACACTGGCTCAGTACTAGGAGGACTGACTATTTTAGAAGAAGAAGGAATCTGATCACTAGACTGCAAGGGGGTATTCAGAAGGTTCTTACCTTTTTCTATGCACCTCTTTGCTGCTAATTCCTTCTGAGCAGATGCTTCTTTCTGAGGTGGTTCTTCTTCTTGCTCCTGAGTTCTGGTCCTCTTCCTTGAGGATCTGAGATCATATTTGATGTTGAATTGGGCTTCCATGAAATCAGCAAATTGCTTGCAGTAATGGTCAATCTCTACTTCTTCGTCTTCTTCTTGTAGGGGACAGTCCATATCATCATCGTGTGAAAAGGCCAGATTGGAATCTTCTAATCCATAGGCTGCATCTCCAGTGGAGTCATCTACTGGGCCTTCCAGGTACAAGGGATGAGGTACCTGATCTTGTTGTTCCTTTGTCTCTCTTGGCAATATCTGGAGAGGCGACCTCTTGTACTGGGGATTGTACCCTCTATTTGGAGCATTGTAATAGTTCTTGGGAGCTGCATTTTTAGCTTCCAGTTCCATCTTGACCATCTTCTTTATCATTTTTCTTATTTCATCCATTTTATCTAAATATTTTTCCTAATTAGAGGTGGAAACCTCTTCTTTGCCTCTCCTCCTGGTTTCTTGCTCAGCTTTTCCTTTTAACTTTCCAGTGGAGGAAAAGTTTGCTTCCAATTCCAGAGCATCTGACTGTGCATCATCCAAAGTAGCAGGTTTTCTTTCTCTCAATGCGAAGCCAAAATCCAACTCAAAGGCTGCTACGAAAATTACCTTGGCAGCAGCTTCATGGGGCTTCATCTCAGGGGGCAGGCTCAGGTATAGCTTATTGAATCTTTTAATAAATTCTGCCACTCCCTCATTCTGTTTCTTCTTCATGATATTAAATTCAGTGAGACATAGACCGTGATCTTTCTTTTCTCCCCACTTCCTGAGAAAAGTATTCTCCATTTGGTCCCAGGTGGTTATTGAGCGGGCTCCCAATGTTTTAAACCATTTTCTTGCTTCCCCTTCCAAAGACTGCACAAATAATCTCAAGACCACATCCAGGTGTTCAACATTCAAGTTCTTAGCAAAAGAGCAGAAGGTCTCGAGATGTTTCTGAGCATCAACTTCATTTTCACCATTAAATCTTGGCAGAATCTTCAGATAATCCTGTGGCATATCATTAAGCACTTGGGGCAAGGCCAGTGGGGCATATTTGTTCAAAAGAAATGCGGGAACGTTAGCCATTGGAGGAGGTGGGGGTTGTACAATAGTCTGAGAGACAGATGAAGGCAAAGGAGTAGGAGGAAGTGGAGTATGAATAACAATGGGAATATATTGCACAGAAGACTGAGGTGTAGATGGGAACAACTCACGGTTAACAGCAGTAACTTCTGTGACCTCTTTAATTTCTTCAGCCTCGAAAGTAGGACGAAATTCTTCTTCAATCCAGGCACTTCCTCTACGCGGAGTCTCTGAGCAAAACTCGGGATTTTCTGTTCTAACTTCTTGAGAAGAAGAGGGCGGATAATCTTCAACAGAATTTTCAGGGTTTTCAGCACGGGCTGACTTCCTCTCCTTCCAAGTTCTTTTATGAATAACCTTCTCTGGGTCAAACACGTATGGTGTTTTCAGCTGGGCTGTATTTGACCTCAAATGTGGCTTACGAGGAGCCAGGACTACCAACAAAATTTATCAAATAAAGACCAATGGAGTCGCTAAGGTGAGAGATATGCAACTCTTCAACTCTCTGTGCTCACCTGATTAGAGAGTGAAAACAAATTTGTCGAGACCCAGGGAAACTGATATTCTTGAATTCGTTTCCCGGCAATGGCGCCAGAAAGATGTTGTGGATGATTTTGTCACCCTCCTAGAGACAGCCTAGAGTTTCCATAGACCAGTGCCTAGGACATCTTATTATAGCAAGGAGCTCATTATATAGCTTGGGTTGTCAGTCCAAAGAACTCACTTACTATCTCTTGCTTAAAATAGGGAAAATAGACTTGAATGGGACCAATCTCTCTCAGAAGCTAATACAAGGATAAGAATAATGTAGGAACATTATGTAAAACTTCAGCATGAAAGCATCAGGCAGTTAAGAGACCGCTTACTGTAAAGAGGGCCGGTTCAAGTAATATATCACAGAAATCAAATATCGGGAAGTGAGTGCAGTGAGGAAACATAAGAAGATATTAGTTGGCATGAGACTGATACCCAGATACACAACAGAACCATATAAGGGCGCACCAATTTACGAATCCTTATATGACAATGGCGTTTTAAAAGCACCCTCCTCAAGCAACTAATATAGCAGAAAATATGGAAAGAGTGAATATGGAACAATATATCATCGCTAGGCCTATTTAAAGCGCTTGACTAATTCCAGAAAGGGCATCACTTAAGATGAATCCTTACTGCAAACTAGTGAGCCACTCGCATTCTAGAACATGATACAATAAGATAAATTGCATGAAATGAGATAATGTATTAACACATAAGAGAAATTACATACTGTGAGATACCAAAGACCAGAATCCTCAATACAGTTGTAACCCCTCCTCACTGATACCCTATGGGCTTTGAAACTTCATACAGAAATGTTACAAAATGTATACAGAAGTCTTCTCGCTGCACAGTTGCTGATAGAAATCTGGAGCCCTTCAAATGTCTTCTTTCTGAGTATTTATAGAGAAGACAGAAACTTCTAGAGGAGGAGGGAGACGAGGCACAATTAATGACTCAATTTTAATAAAATGGCGGAAAACATTCGCGCCTTCTCTATGAATGACTGGCTATAAATGAATATACCTAACAATCTGTCTAAAGAAATAAATGCTGGGAGATAAAAATCTCCTTATATACAAGACAGAAATAATAAAATATATACACTGTGATGCTTTTAGCTGAGGGAAAATCTGCTGCCGTAAGAGATTTTGAAATAATCTGCATTCCTGTACTGTATTCTTGGCTCCCGGCTTTAGATTTAAATCTTGGGTCTTTAATGCGGGGCGAATTTATCTGGAGCGTTCTGAGAATCCATCTCTGTGGCGGTCATTTCACGTACCTGCCCTCAGTCTCTTTCATTAAATTTTGCCCATGGAAAATCGTCTTTTACGGGCTCCAAACCTTTGTAACAGAGGAAGCGGATTAAAATGTTCTTCTGTTACATCAAAACACAGATGAAGGCGGGGATGGTGGAGGTGGTGATGAAGACGACGTCATGGATATGAACAGGGGACAGAAACACACAGGGTGACAGGAGAGAAATGATGGAGGCATGGGGTAAACAGACGCAGAGCGTAAAACAGTTAGGTCGCGGAGAAATAAATAAAATGGGGAAATATAGTCGAAAACACACACACATATATATATACGGTGGGATGACACCACAGAAACATGAGGGCACGACACGTGGGTGTACGGGGGACTCATGGAGGATTGACGTGGCGACGGAGTCAATGGGTGGAAGTGGGTGAAAATGACACGGTGGCAGGCCATAGGACATGGTGAACACATGTTAGCGGGCGGAAAATTCTGATACATCTCCGCCGTTGGATAGAGATCGGGGGATCCAACGATCCACATAATTTCCGCTGCCCAGCTCTGGTACAGTCTTTAAC
Organism: Pinus albicaulis; assembly: GCA_034641835.2. Lineage (NCBI taxonomy): Eukaryota > Viridiplantae > Streptophyta > Pinopsida > Pinales > Pinaceae > Pinus > Pinus albicaulis. The sequence continues at coordinate 667,886,695 of CM076578.1, read as the reverse complement.
GTGCGGGAGGAAAGCGGTTTCCCACCCGTACCCAAAACACGTGGCGCCTTCTGTATGGGAACGCTGCCCCGTGGTAAATACTGCCATTTCAATGAGAGTGGTGCAGGGTAATACCACCTGTTTCAGGCGCACGGGGTACATATGTGGGGGCCGCCGTATAAAGGGTGTCCGCTCCGTTGATTTGGGCTTTGATCGGACGGCCACCATTGCGCCCGATTATTAAAATGATAGGCCCCTTTTATTCTTGGCTTACGGTCTTCGGACTCCGGTCGTATGACAACAACAAGGAGAGGGGCTTAAGACTTGGGGCTTCGGTCCAATATAATTTAAATAACAGATTTTAAACCTTTGGATAATGTATTTCGGGGCGGAGAAAGTGGCGATGAACGCGACATGGGGGTTTTTGACCATAAAGACGTTGGAAACAGATTTAAAAGGAGCCAGGGGATAAAATTAAAATGGAGGAGGGGATATGCACAACAGGTACAACTATCAGTTTTAGCTTTGATATTGATCTTATATGATGTTAATAGGTTCAACATGAATTATTTGATGAAAAGTGGCCTATAAGTTGTGATGTATTAAAGTAGGTGGATCCAATGTGAAAATATATAAAACTTGGTACACGGTGGTGCTGAGGGTTAGAGCCTTTAGTGAGGGGGTCATAGCTCCCTTCTAGTGGGTGCTGGTAAACAAGATCAGGGGGTTTTAGCTCCCTTCCGGTGGGTGCTAGTAAACGAGACCAAGGGGTTGGAGCTCCCTTCTAGTAAGTGATGGAGAACGAGAGAAGGTTCATTAGGAGAATTTTGAGGTCTAAAATGGGCCTCCTGAGGAAATAATAAAATAATAGCTAAACCAATAAAATAATATTTATCAATTTGAAATTCACTTTTTGTACCAAAATCCATGCAACCATGGTTAAATTCAATTCAAAAGTTGTAGCAAAATGAAATTAATAAAAAAATAATATTGATGTGACTATAAATAAGAATGGGCTTTTCAAGAAAAAAAAATTATCATTACACAACTAATGCGTTTTTCCTTTGTACTTATATAAATTAAAATAAAATATAAATATAAATTAATAAATTCTTAATGAGATGAATATATAATTTAAAAATAAATATATGAAAATATACAAATAGACAAATATAATATTTATTGAGAATTGTGTAAATACATGAATATTGTGTAGGATATGCATTGCTTCGAAAAATATGAAATGAAAATAATAATATTTTATTCAAAAAGTGTGAAATGACATTTATTATGAGTACTTTACTTTTTGACTTTAAAAGTACTTGGAGCACTACCATGGTTAACCATGAGTTTTTGTCTACCATTGAGAATGTGACAAGTAAGTACCTTTAACTCAAGCAATGCCACATCAACCATTAGGGATGATGTCATCACCTAAAATGTGATTGGTTCTCATAAAGTGAATTTTGATTGTACAATTTGCTTAGGAGGCACATTTTAGACCTCAAAATTCCCCTAATGGTAGCCTTCTCTAGGTGGGTGATTTCATGCTGGTATGAGTCTGCGCCAGTACAAGATTGTAAGAAATTTATTTATAATAAATATTGAAGACAGAGATGACAACAATGGTTGTTTTCTCCCACATTGGGTTTCCACCTTAAATATTGGTGTTCATATGTGTTGCTTATGTGTGATGATTTAATATGTTCTTACTGCATATATTTACTGCTTACTAAATTTCTGATGAATTCATGATGCACTAGTCTAAGTCAAGTTACTGAAGATTTATCTGAATTATAAGTTTACTAGGCATATGCTAGTTTATTATAGGACAATTGCGTACATATGCTAGTTGGATTAAGTAAAGTCACATACATAATTGAGAAAAGAAAAAAAATAATTCGAGTGTGTTTTTGAATATTGATTCACCCCCATCCCTCTTATTATTTTTCCCAACATGACGAGCATGTGTACTACTGGAAGGATCACCAACACCCTAACGACCATGATCCAATGGGGTTGCACCTCTAGAAGCATAAACATCACCTTACTAATCATCATGATCATGATAATCACCGTCATCATCATCATGATCATCATCACCCTCATCATCATCATGACCACCCTTATTTGATGGATGTGATGTTGTATGATGCCCTGCAACCCTCATTGCTGCCACTAAAGTACTAGCTCTGATGACATGTCACATAAGAGACATAAATTACCGTGTAAAAGTACTGTAGAGATCCATGAACATTGGATCCATGCTGATATCTGGAGGCCTCGCATGGTGGACTGATTTCCAAACCAAAACTCTGACCAATCTATCACAATAGTCTATCCAAAATCGCGTGGCAGTCCTCTGCCCTTGGATGCCCATGCCCACTTGAGGATGTGCCTCACCCTCTTGAGCCTCACCCGTATCCTTATCTCATCCATATGATGGTGGGGGAGGTGGCATGTACTCATCATATGAGCTGATGTATTCAAAATATATAGTACACAAAAAAATTAGGCAATTTCATTAAAAATTTTAATAAAACAAGTTAAAGAACATGCTAGAATAAATTTTATTCTAATTCATTAAAATAAGAAAATGAAACTATATTAATTAAAAAAAATAAAATAATATTACATCTATAATCTGGAGGCTCAGCCACTGTGAATAATATGTTGGGACACCCTATCCAATCAATCCCCATGTACGGATACACTACAACAAAAAAAGCATGGTCATCCACAGTGGCAAGTAACCAATGCCTCGTCTGAAATCTTGACTGGAAACTCTGACATGCCCATCTTAATCATCATATGCCCCCACATGCACATATGGGCCTCAATGACCATCCTAGGAGGATGAAGATCAAATGTAGGCCTTGTCTATGGAAACCTCTAAAAAAATAAACAAAAATGCTTAGAAGAAAAAGGGAAGGCCTCCCTCACCTGTCTCGACAACACATGACATCTATCTAAAGTCATGCAAACCTGCATAAAAAATATGGCATACTATATGATCCAACTTGTCACCTGAATAAAAAAAATCAACATAATACAAAAGATGGAAACTAATGCACTCTCCATCACCACAAGAATGTGAAATGGTGTTGAGTAATAATGAGTGGAGCCTAACCTCCTTTGTAGATAAAGAAGAACTCTGTAGCTATCCACCACAGACCTGGAAATATTATGGACGAACGACATGAGGCCCGACATATCTCTAAGTGTATGCAAGATGACTCTCAACTGCAACACGATGGGGGAAATTAGGTAACTGAGGGAAATTCTCCTCTCTACTTGATAGGAAAATGATAAAATATATGTCCTGCTAAGTGGGCCTATACTGCAACTCAAGATAGACACAAAAATCCTCCTCCTAGATATTACATCGGTGGATCAAATGCCCCAATAATATTGAGTTATCCTTTAGGGATGTACCCTCCTCGTAGTACTTAAGGAGGCTTACATTCCTTAAGAGAACTTAGGTCATTGCAGTAATAGGATGAGGGTATAAATCCCTCTCCATTTCTCTGACCTTCCATGGTCAGACCATATTTTATGGGTGCTCCTACTACTCCTGCTCCAGCTCCTGCTATTGCTCCCTCTGTTGACGTCTCTTCTACATGATTGACATATAAAATACATCAGCCTCATATATAAAATACATTTTTTTTATTAAATGAAACGTGTAATTATAAATATGGAAACATAACTTTCAATTAAAAAAATAAAAAATTACCGGTGTGCTCAAAACACAGTCATGTACTGAAGTCGATGCATTTTCAATTATAACCACACTGGTAATGGTGCCCACATAAGTATGACGCATTGCGGGTGTTTCAAAAATGTAACTTTTCATAACAATGCAACATAGTTGTGCACCAGTGCACACATATAATTTTTTGGCACCGACATGGTACGTTCATGTTATCAAACACACAAGGAGTGACACACTGACATATAATCAGTCACATCTTTCCTAGTGCATTTATATTTACAAAACACACAACCACAACGATGGTTCATCATGTTCATGCACCAAAATGCGGTGCACTCTTTAAATTTACAGGGCGCACCACTCCTGGTGCATATCAAGCGAACCGCGCATCAAATTTTATTTTTTTGCAAAAAAAATGAGAAATTCAACCTAATTTTCAATGCTAATCCACTAAAAACTTAAATTAGAAAGAAACATAAATATTACCTAGATATTTGGTCATTAGGGAGGAATTTTGGACACGTAATGGAGAAAAACAAATTTTCACATCGTTTGAAAAAATTAGAAACTCAAAAAGTGAGCATGGTACTTAAAGGTTGTGAGAAAGAGAAGCACCTACGTGAGGACACTTGCGTAAGAGTGGCATCGTTTCTTCAAATGTCTCCCACAATGTAGATAGTAAAAATAAAAATTATGTCCGAGAGGGCTTTGTTTTTTTTTAACCCTCCTCTGGTGCGTTCTGCAAAGCACACTGGGGCATGATATATCCACAAGCACCATGTTTTATTTTTTATTTTTTTATAATTTAAAATTATAACAATGATTTATCAAGATTCACTTGGTCTTTACGTTACTACTAACACATTGGTGCTATGGGTCTACAATAGCACTGGTCTTTTTTCAGAAATTATAAATAATTTATCGATACACTTTATAAGATGCCCAAGACATTGTTATACATTTACCGCACCGGGACATCATTGTCGAATAACACTGAGACATTTTAATATATGAAGGATTTTGGTGCTAGTGACTATTCAAGCACCAATGCATTTTGGTATTTAGCACACCGTGGTTTTTTATTTTTCAAAAAAAAAATCCACAATGCACCATGTTATATGTAGCTTTCGTGCGTGTATGGATGGTAAAGCACCAATGAGCTTGAATAATTTAGACGCACAATCAAAGAAACATCTGCCCTCCCACCTATTCTAGTGACCTCTGATACAAACATATTTTTAGGCTATTTTTATAGGGGCCTCCGCAAAAACCTCCGCTAGAAGTTCTTTTCCTTGTAGTGGGTATACATAGCCAGATGTTTACTTGGAAAGGATGACAAAATCAGCTTCAAATACTAACACTGGGGACGAATGAGGAATTTTAGAGGACATATTTCATATACATTGGTTATCAAACTGGCTAAAAATTCCCATAGAGCTTTGGTCAAAGAAAACAATGAAAAACTATTTTCATTTTAATTCAGATTTGTGCAAAGAAATCTATGGCATAGTGATCCACGACGTGAATTCAATTAGCAGACATTTCAAACCACTCTTCTGTAAGAAAAAAAGTTCAATAGGAACTGATCATGAACCTATAATAATATAACAACATATGAAGAAACAAAACATGGATGGATGTAGATCGAAAAAAGAAGGAAAAAACACATTGTTAAGAGATTTTTTGGGTTCAAGATTATTTATGCTGAAAGCTATTTTGAAACAATATGTCAATTGATGAAGAATGAATATGATGTTCCCCTTTTATGACACATAATTACACAAACTTTTTGCAACTCAATGATGCTTAATGATTCATTTGCATTAAAATGCATAGAAAAATACATGAACAAAGATGCAATTAAGAAATTTCCTAGAATAATAGATTGGCAAGGATACATTATAAAATTAACAATGCCATATGAAAAATGGAAGATAGGTGGTGGTATTTTTGCTTATGACTAGATACAGTATATCTTGAATGTAAATATATGCAAATGGTATGTTGCAACTTTGGCTATAGTGTCTGAATTTCGTGGATTCAAGAAATATGGAACGATATTACATATAATGAAATTTGGTACGAGTTTAGGTCATTTATATTATGAACCTCTCAAATATATAGTACAACATAAAAATATTTCACGCCTTATTGAAGAAGTTAATGAAAATCAATGTATTGTAGATCCAATAAAAAATATAGTGGCATTAATATGCTTGAGTTCGAAAACATGGGCGTGGATGAAAATGGCATAGAATCTAATACAAAATTTATCAATTTAAACAAGATATTGCGACTATTAATGCATCAATTCAAAAAACTTATAAGAAACAAGGGTGTTTTCAAAACAAGTATTCTTAGAAAACTATGCAAGCCATTAAATTCTAGTTCTAAGAGCACACACATTAGTGAAAATACTATGGAAATTAATAGAAAGTAAGTCAATGTAAGAAAAATACCACGTTCTTTGTTGCATGACCTTAAAAAATACATAAACAAAAATGTCGTTGAAACAAGTCGGATTACAAGAGGATGGAAATGGCGAAAGTCAATACAAAATAGTAAATTTTTTGATGAACATAAAGAATCGCTACATATGTTCGATTAAACATTTGAAATAGTGGCTAAACAATAATATTTTAATAAAATACAAGATGTTCATGTTTATGGTTGTGAAATTTGCAATAAAACTTGGTTTAAAATAGATTTCATAGAAAAAGAAATCAACAATGTGTCCAAAATTAAGTGTGTATGAAAAAAATGCAAAAAGGCATTACACAACAACAAAGTTATCAAATTTGCAGTTCCAGAGTAAATTAGTCGTAATAGAAAAATTTCCATAGTGAAATAACTTTATGTCTTAGAGGAATGAATGATATCATTATGATTTCCATTTTTACAAATATGAGAACTTAGACAACATTTCAGAAATCACAATTGGCATTGACTAGTGGACCAATCAATGTACCTGCTAACATATCTTGAATTCAAATTGAACTTCCTCGTGACATAAATGAATCTAGTACTATGGTCATGGAAATTAAAATAAATATAGTTTTTAAAATAATATTTGTTGTTGGGCGAATACGTTCTCATAAAGTCATGAGGTCATTGAGATGATTATGTACAACTCCACTCTATAGACTACAGAATGTCAGAAGACACAAAAAATGGAAACACGTCTTTGATCAAAACAAAGATTCATATGCATGTGATACAGATGCAGATACAAGAAGCAGTGATGATAATTATTACTGCGATGAAGAGCTCGTGACAAAAACAATGTTACATGGATTAAGAAATTCATATAGTATTTATGATCTTCTAATAATCAAATAAAAATTTCTCCAAGTGAAGGATGTGGGCCTTTGGTAATATGCAAGGATAAGTATTCATAATAGATGAGATTTCCCACTCAGTTTTACAGAAAATAAAAATTAAAATGATTAGACTGTGTTACGGGAAGCTTTACATATCATGATATTGCTAAGTGGGAATATTTGCATCGAGATCATGATTTGTATATCATATAATGACTTTTTTTTACAAAACAATGTGAATTTTCCTCAATCAAATATTAAGTTTTATTTGTATTTGTATAAGAAAAATACAATTAAAAGGGGAAAAACTAATAGCTAAAGATGTTAAAACAAGGGAAATTTTGAAACACATTGTTGCATCAAACATTGCCTTTATGGATCTTATACGAATACAAACACCGTCGAATTATTTTTCACATTTACGCAATAATTTATATGCAATGATCTGAAAGCTAGATGTCTACCCACTTTCTTTGTTTCATTTAGTAGTGATGAACATATCTGGGAGCCTTTAGTAATGTTTTTGCAAGAAATAGACAAAGAAAAGAGAATCATGTATTGAAAATGAAGTAGATGAAGATGATATTGATACCTAGATAAGAAATGACCCCATTACCTATGTACAATATTACAAAAGTAGGATGTATGTTGTACATTAAATAATTTCACATCAATCTAAGAAGTTTGGTGATGTCGTTGACTATTTATTTGTAACAAAATTCCAAAATCAAGGAAGCCAACAAAAGCATGAACTAATATGGATTAAAAATGCTCCCATCTATGGAACAAGTACAAAGTCTAAACTCAAAAAATTCGTTGACATGTACTTGTCTCGCGATTCAACTAAACTACCTACAAATCTGAAAACTGTTCAAATTCATCATCACACAAGAACTTGTAGGAAAGGAAAGTAGATGCATTGCAAGCTCAATATTCTGATACCACGAATGACAAGAACATGAATACTTGAGCCTATGGAATTAGAAAATGAAAAAAAAGGAAAATGCAAGAGATATATTTGATGCACTAGAACATATGGAACATGATGAGACATATAAGTTTAATAGTTTTATTGAAAAAATAGCTATAACCAAATGTGATTATATCCATGCAATCCAGTGTACTCTGAAATGAAGAACAATTTTGTTGAAAAGAGAACTAGTAGACATTTGGACTAGTAACATTTCTCGACATATTCCATTAATCTCGGGTGCAAACACTCGTGCTCAATTTGTACTTTATTCATATGTTATAGATACTTATTATAGTTCATATATGCCGAAGCTAGATAAAACAATGACATAGATGTTTAAATGTGTGTGAACTAAGTGTCAAAAAAATAATGGTGATATCATATAAACAATTACAAGACTTGGAAAAGTTTTATTGAGCTTACAACAAATGTCTGTACAACAAGTGATATATATAATTTTTTCAATTCCACTGAATAATAGTTTAAGGAAATGTATATTTATTAATACTTCAACAATAGATGATGGTGTATTTTTACTAAAGAAACCAAGAGACGTATAACGTGAACTAGATGATTCAGAAAACATAGCATGTTTATCAATTATCGATCACTATTTGAAAAGGCCAAAAAACATTGAACAAGTATGTTTAGCAGAATATGCATTGTGTTATATGTTACAATGAAAGAAAAGAGGTGTTGAGAGACCATATGTTAGAAGGTATGTAAAGTATAATAAACTTATTAGCTTTGATAACTATTATAGAGAATGATTGATGTTGTATGTCCTATATCGTATTGATGAGAACGTATTTAAAGAAAAATATTCGAGTTGGGAGAATGCATATCTCTTATTTGAGAAAATCATAAAATGTGACGAGTAAAAATTCACAAATGAAACAATGAAATCATGGACTGATATTGATAACATAGTTTATGAGCTTGAAAAAAGGGAGAGCGATTTGTTTGAAATAAATTTACCTCGAGTGTGAAGAAACAAAAAGTGAAAAATGTTATCAAGAATATGATATCAAATCAAATATACTATATTTGTATAAGGCTAAAAATGAAAAATAAATTGTTGAGATACCTTATCAACTTGTAAAGCAACCACAAGTACTTGAAGAAACAAAACTCTATGAAATCATTGAATGCTTAACGTAGAACGTGCAAATATAGTGAAAGAAATAGTTTATGAGAAGAAAAAAATTGAGATAACCCATTGTATGTAATAGTAACAGGCAGTGCAGACGTTGGGAAAATGTTTACTATTGTAGAAATATTCTAATCTCTAATTTCGTTGTACAATAACATGTTCGGATAAGACTCATTTCAATTAAAAGGAATCATCACAGCATATACAGGGAAGGTGGTGTTCAATCCAAGTGGTATAACATTCCATTTACCATTTAACAAATTGAAATATCTTTCTCTTAAAGTTGAAAAACTAGACACATTAACAAAACATTGCCAACAACTTCATGTTATGTTAATTGATGAGGCATCTTTGATAGGTTCAACATTATTATACCATGTTGACAAACGCTTGCACGAAATTAAGCATACTCCATTGTATTATTTTGGAAATATTGATGTAATACTTTCTGGTGACTTGTTCGAAGCACAACCGATCAAACATTCTTTGATTTTTGAGCAACCAATTTTAGCGAGCGAAAGACTAGTATATGATTTCTGGAAATAGAAAGTCAATGCTACAAATTGCATATGACAATGCGTCAAAAATATAACAAGTTCGTTGAAATACTTAAAAAAATGTGAGTGAATAAAAAATATGATGAAGAAATAAAATATATAAATGATAAGTGTTATAGAACTACTCCAATGGATCCATTGCTTCCATACCTATCTAATAGAAACAAAGATGTACAAAATAAAGAATGTTGTTACATTTAAATGAAGGGCTAATAGTTCTTGATGCAATTGACGAATATCACAGTAAGGAAATAGGATTTGTTGGATATGAGAAGAAAATGAGATTACCGTCGAAAATCCTTGTCAAATTCAATGTTTTCGTTGAGTTATATGTAGGGAACTATGATACAAAAGGTGGTCTCATTAATGGTGCTGATGGAATATGAAAACAATATATGAAAAATAATAATAACATTGATGTGTTATGGATACATTTTGGAATTCCATATATTGACAAACTTCAAAAAAACAAGTACCGTGAACTGTATGACGAAAACATTTCATCTGATTGGACTTGTAAGATCTCAAATGTCAAAAGTTCAATAAATCTAGCATATTTTAGTGTTTTGAATAATAGCTTTCAACAAGAAACTGTAACATAAATGAGCTCTAGAAATGTTGCAGCCCTTTATTTATATTAATAATAGAAAATAAGATGCATGCCAACTCAAGCCCGTTGCTATGCGGCATATACAATAGCTCATCAAATAAGAAATAAATGCACTGTCAAAATTTCAATAAATCGAACATATTTTAGTGTTCTAAATAAAAGCTTTCAACAAGAAACTGGAACATAAATGGGATCTAGAAATGTTGCAACCTTTTATTTATATTAATAATAGAAAAAAATATGCATGCCAACTGAAGTCCTTGCTATGCGACATATACGACTGCTCATCAAATAAGAAACACATGCATTGAAGCACAATCATGGACCCTGGATGGATTCACCAGAAAAACGAAAACCCATAGGGTTTTTTTCCTTGGGATCAAATTGGAAATGGCCATGCCAAGTTCTCAAGAAAAACACAATAAGATAGATAAACCTGAATGATCCAAATTCCTATATTTTTTCCCCTTTTAAAGGCTTGATCGACTCTCTATAACCTTAAATTGTTATTTTCCATTGTAAAAGGAAGGAAAATACCATGGGAAAATACCACGGTAAATACCATGGACAGATTCCGTCCATTTTTACCAAATCAAGAAATGGAATATTATAAATCCTCCGGCCCAAATATTGATTTCCCTTAAGAAATTCACTGTTATCCTCCTAGGATTCAACCCATCAATAGAGTACCAAATCATAATCTCTTGCCAATCGAGGTCTTCGGAAGGATGAATATCTGAAAATATACTATGTTGATGTTGCGCGATGTTCAATTCATGATTCTCCACTCGATCACCCAACATGATGCATTTGGAGGGCTCTGCCTTGCTCTTACCAATGTATAAAGGTGGGTTGGTATTTTTGCAAGCCTTATCTATGTACTCTTGTAGAGGGCTGCTTTGGAACTCCCAACAATAGTCTTCTTGTTTCCTTGTGAGGAACTTGAGTCGTTCCTCAACACTAGTAATTATTTGACACATACCCCTATGAGCTCCTCAATTTTTCTATTCTTCTTTAAGGGAGTGTCCCAGACTATCCAGCCTCTCTTCTTCAACATCATAAGATTTGTCTTGAAATGCATGATATTTTCTCGAAATTTCCCTTCTAGAAATTCTAGTGCCCTATTGAATGTCTTTGTATCTGTCTGCACTGGATTCCCCATGACCACAACTTCAACTTGAACCTTTGGCTGGCCCTCCAGAAATTGCTCATCGTGTATACTATATTTGTCATGTTTCCCTTCATGATCTTGCTCATCATATCAGTTATTACCACTGGCTCCTCATTTGATTCTCCTTGAATGTCTTCTTCTTGGCCTTCTCCACACATTGGGATAAGTTGTCCACCCTCTCTGGTTGTGAAACATGGATGTACTAGTGGACTATTAACTACACTTAATTTCCCATATCGTTTATGTATGTTCTTTGGGATACCTATAGACTCAACTACCACATTATCAGGAGGAATTACCTCCTTCCTTTCGCCATGTACTTTGTCAAGTTGACTCATTATCATCGATTTGTCCTACAAGTTTCTCTGAAAATCATGGTGTTCCTACTCACCATATGTACCTGACTTCTTGGATCCTTCATAGGTTCTCTTATGAAAACCGGTGAACCCAACTATGGATGAATCCCCATGCTCTGAATAAGTCTCTAATTGTTCTGTCCTTGTTGCCTCCTTATCACCTAGACATGAACGATCAAGTGCCCAAGCTCCCTTGCATACAAAGAACAAGCATTTCCTCCTTACTTCATTCTTGTTGTCTCCATAAATATTTGTTAGTTACTCCTTGGCTAACTTCTTTCTAAGTAGTTTGATGTTATGTTTGACCAACCGATCAACTAGTTCATAAGCCACAGGTGATACAATTAGCTTCTTCCTCCAAATGGCCAAAAATTTGGATCCCAATTGCTTGCAGATGGCCTTATCTTCTCCTAAGATCGGGGACCTGATCTTTTGCATGTCTATTTTGATGAAGTTTGGATGAGATGTTTTAATTCGAGCACAAAAGTATTGGAGCATCTGAAGGATTAATTCATCACACTCTAGATCCAACATAAGTATACAAAATTGGAATTTCGCAATGCATTCCAAAATTTTGTGCCTCTGAAAAAATTGAGAAGGGTGGTGTTGTCCAACCCTTGGAGTGCTTCTTCCATTAGCTGAAAAATCCTCCTCATGATGTCATCATTGTAGGGAAGTAGCGGTGCTATTAAGGCTATGATTTTACTGAGATAAGAGGTGACTGTGAGTCTAACATTTTCACAAGAAAGCTTGAAGAACCTAGGTTGTATCAAAGCAAGCATGGATGGCTTCAAGGCCCAAGTTGACCCTTTCCATTATCATTGCTCTATTAAGCTCAAAGCCATATCTAATGTGTCCAACCGTAGGAGGACATCCTCTGTCTTTGTACCCTATAATTTGGATACATGTTCAAGGAGACACTTTATTTTTACATCTTCCTTATGGATATCCTTTGACTCTAGAAGGATAATATGGACCCTTCGAGAGAAAGGCCTATTGTTCTGCTCTTTCTTCTAATCTATATGTTGTTGCCATATATGATCCACAAAATTTTTGTAGCCCAGAGAATCAACTGATGTATCATTATGTTGATTCCTGTGGCGTTTCCAAAAATAAAATGATGACATTATGGCTGGACATCAATGGATCTCAGTGTTTATCCTTACTTCTGTCTCAATAAAATCAATTTACATACCCTTAACATGAATGTTTCGATCTGCCAATTAAAGGGAGAAACACACCTCGATATGCTTCAATTCGCAGCCTGTCACTTGATCAGAATCACTCCCACGAAGTGACAAGTCATTGATTTCCAAATGAGGGTGAATTATTATTGATCAGCCACACAGTGATAATCATGCTCGGAAAATGAAGTGACTTGACCTTTAATGCTTAGCTCCAATAAACCAGCCTTGGGCCCTCTAGAAATTGTACAGATCAACTCTTGTTATAAGAGCATTCAACCTCCTTATCTTCATAAATAATTTCAACTCGATACTGGAACGATTGCATAAATTTCTGAGCGTATTGGAATCTCTATATACTCGGTCTCTTGTTACAAAACTTGGTCCTCATAGTGCTGATCCAATAGTCAACTCGACCCTTCTATAATTTCTGATTACATCCTTTAGCAATGGATGTGGAAACAAACTTGGCCTTGAGGAATACTTCAAAAATCATTCACCCAATATTTAGTATCCAGCCCTACTGAAGGAGATGGACTCAAGCATTGAAGATAATATAACCCTACAACCAGCTAAACTCAGAGTACTGAAGCTTCCTACAAAGAATGGCGATTAGATCTTCAAAAAATTATGTTCTCTTGTAATAAAAAATTGGCTTTTATGAGGGACCGTCTCAATGACTTAAAATTTAAGAAAGGTACATCCCAACAGAAAAAACGAGCACAACTGATGTTATTAAGGTCCTACGATTAGAAAATATTGAACTGTCTCAAGGAAGAAGGAAATTTAATTCGTTTCTCTAGAAATTGAACATTTGGTGAAGGAAAACAACTTTCATATTCTTTCTTTGGCTGATGTAACTTCAGATCTCTCTCGTTCGGAGCCTTTCTGTGCAGATACTGCCTATGTGTGAGTTACTATTGGTGGTTCCCCATGAAAAAATTATTGGGCGTGCTTAGGTGCTTCTGCTTTTTATTAAAATATTCCAATCACCATATGTTTCCTTAGCTAATACATGAATAACATGAATACCTATGATTTGTTACTTTACACCATTCAAAAAACCATTATCCAACACTCCACCAACTGGCTAACGGTCAACCTCGTATTAAACTCGACTGCACACTGAGAGAAAGGATCAGACCTGGTAATGCATTTGAATGATCATTACGCCCCTTTTGTTTCCTGCAACTGCACAATTTCCAACCCTTATTAGCTTTGTCCTCTCTGCATGGTGACTTTGTGTGCTGCGAATGAATTCACGAACCTTGCAACCCTTCTTTTGATTGAAAAATGTAGCCATGGCCTTTGGCCCACTACTCTCTATCTGGTGACTCGTTCACGACCTCCAACCCACGAGCATGGTGTCTGCAACTTTGGTCATTCTTCCCACGTTTCACGGGAGGTCTCCAACCTCTGACCCACTCCCACACATTCCATGTTCACCTGGTTCTTCCACTGCGTTGACTCGTTTCAGATGCCGACCCTTAGTGACAATATCCAAATCCACCACTCTCGCGATCAGAGCCTTTTATCGACATCCTAGAAGTCTTCGATAGTTAACTCAAATGATGCGCACGATGGCTAAGTCAAACAATGTGCACAAGGATATGGTTTGTTGACCTCTATAGGAACGGATTCGGCCTGATAGTTTATAGCACCTTGACGGTCCATCGACCATCTTACGTCCTTCGATCCCTATGTAGTGACGAATTCCCATAGATGTCAGAGTGCGACCTGCACAAATAAAATAAGGAGTCGACCTATTTTATGCTTGCAGTGGAGTCTTATGGACCCTCGAACCAGTTCGACACAGTGAATCTACTTGTTTCTACAGATAAACCCATTCCCTCGAACCCCCCAAAAAATAAAATAACGTAAACCTTCCATCGAAATAGATATGGTCCTGGCTATAGGAAATCTAGAAGATAAGAACCCAACTAGGGTGATATTAAATATCACCGAAGATAGAATATGCTGGCTAGGGTGAGTAGAAATCTCACTGAAAATCCGTGCTTAAAACACTTGGGCTGGCAGGATGCATAACTCTGATACCATGATAAGATCTCAAATGTCAAAATTTTAATAAATCTAGCATATTTTAGTGTTCTCAATAAAATATTTCAACAAGAAACTAGAACACAAACATGATCTAGAAATGTTGCAACCCTTTATTTATATTAATAATAGAAAACAAGATGCATGCCAACTGAAGCCCTTGCTATGCCGCATATATGACTGCTCTTAAAATAAGAAACACATGCATTGCAGCAAAATCGTGGACCCTGGAAAGATCCACCAAAAGAACGAACACCACCAATGTTTTCGTCCTTGGGATCAAACTGGAACTGTCCACGCCGACTTCTCAAGAAAAACACAATAAGATAGCTAAACGTGAATGATCCAAATGTAGCTTGTGTCCCCTTTTAAAGGTTTGATCGACTCTCTAGAACCTAATTTTATTATATTCCCTCGAAAACCAAAGGAAAATACAATGTGATGATACCATGAGAAAATACCACAGTAAATACCATGGACAGATTCCGTCCATTTTAACCAAATCAAGAAAAAGAATTTTACAAAACTCCAATATTACGTGTTTCAAAACCATTAACATGTAGTTGAAAAATATTGTAATTATAGTGCACAAACAATTTTAGATACAACTAGCTTGTGCTAGAAAAATTTACTGATCATAGGGTTTAACATTAAATGGAGTTGCATTGCTAGAAAAATTTACATATCATAAGGTTTAACATTAAATGGAGTTGCATTTGATTCAAGTGGTGTATCCACACATGGACTAGTTTACACAACATTTTCACATGTTAAAATTGAATCATTGTATATTATTCAAATACTGATGCAAAATAACCTTTGTGTAAATAATAAATTAATATAAGAAATGAAATTATTAAGAACTAAAGCATCATGGAAATCAAGGTACATAGAGAAGTCAATAGCAAGTGAAAATACTTTAGTGATTGCAAGTTTGAATAAGTGAAGTATATATGATCATGTGAAGGACAATGTGTGTGATGAAGATTTAAAGAATGCTATGACTCTCTGTATCTATGAGAGACATTTAAAATTTTCACCGTTCAATACTAAATTTCGTAAATTCAATTTCAACATATAAAATTCTTTTTATGGTGTACTTACTTGCATATAAGAAAAAATAGAAATTGTATCAACGAAAAGCATTTGCAATAACAAAATCGAACTTGTTTTTGTTGAAAATATATTTCCAATATGGGATATTCATAATAAATGTATGTGTTGCACCACTTGTACCTATTTCCGCAATTATTGAATAAATAGCAATAGAAAAGGCACAACTCACATTTCGAGACTACATTTTTATACTTATTGGAGATTTCAATATTGAAATTAATTCAAATAGAAAAATAAGTGAGCAATTATTGGAATATATGCAATGCAAATAGTTACAAGGTTTTTATTTATGGGAATAAGACAATTATTGATCACATTTGGACAAATTTCCCTCTTCAGCAATGTCATGTTCATATTTCACATTTGTACTAGAGTGACCATGATGAAATTCATGCTTTGTTATACTTTGAGTGACTGTAAGATTGCAAAAGCTATCATGGTTTTTGTTTTGAAGCAATAAAGTTCATAAGGATATCTAAATGCAAGACAACACACTTTTGTAAATTTTAGTTATTTCGTATAAGCTATCACCATAGATTTGTTTATTTGTTTCCATGTGAAGTAAAAAATGAATAGGTAATTAATTTAACCATTGTAAGGTATTAAATTTTTTATATTTGTTAATTGTATAATTATAACTTAAGCTAATTAGTAATTGCACAATTGCAAAAGATAGGAAAAAATGCACAAACGTTGTGCGGAACTTGCAAATGTGTGGAAGTATTGTTGTCTTTTTTGCATATTCATTTCTCTATATATACTTGTTACTTTGCATATGCTCTCCGCATATTCCCATTTTGTGTGACACTTTTCCCGTACGTTCATGGATTTTTTTTTAAATGCCATTAATTTTTGAACCAACATTTATTAAGGTTAGCATATAAGAGAGTAAAGAAATTCACAATAATTGGTCAAATTCCATGTCTTTATGAGCTTTTTCAAATATGTGTCTCAAGTTATTCATAATTAAAAGACAATAATGACTAGGTAGTAGGCACCGAATATGCGGTCTTGTACTTTTGTAATAGGAATAAATTGGCATTCTTTTTTGCAGTGAGAATTATAATTTTCAATTTGTGAGCTAGATTCCATTATTGTAAAAAATTTATAGTGACAAGGAAACGAGATGTGCAATAAATGGATGAGATGGTTTTGTATCTTCAAGGTTGCACTCGTTTTCGTGAACGTTAGATTTGGTATCTTCAATTAGTTTTTATTGAAAAATGTTCTGTGTAACAAATTTCATAGTTGCAATTGCTGGAGCCGATTTTGTGTTTGCAAAATTAAAATCTAGTGAATATATACAAAATATAAAAACAAAATTTTGCATCTTAGTGGTTTTGATAACATTATTTATTCAAAAAGTGTTTTTAGCTACGAAAAAAATATGGTTAGCAGACAAAGCAAGGAATCCATTTGCACTGATACCATTAATTTACTTGGATTTGTTGATGATAACTTCCATTGTTCGATTGCATATGAGTGTTATTTTAATATTCCAATGGAAGAGGAGAATAGTAACAAGATTTGGACTAGTTGATTACCGAATGCTATATGTGTGACTGATTTTTTTGATTCTGGGGGAATTGTTCATTTGTGCGATTTTTTGTTTTTTGAAACAAGAACAATTATTCAATAAATGAAGAGGGTTCCATTGAATGAAAATACATTTAGAAAAATATTCAAGTTAGCGGAGACTAATATTCGCTTGGCATTGTTCGAAGAAAATGTTTTTTCTATCTCAAAAGCAACTAAGACTAATGTTTTCTGTTTTATTTTTTCCAGCTAACAAGTTCTTGACGATCTCTTTGTTCTAAAAATATATATATTTTTTTAAAATTGTTTAGGGACTTTTGTTAGCTTTGTGCATGTAACATGGACCAAGAAAGTACAACAAGTGTTTCAAAATGCATTCTCTATACGCTTTATCACACATACAAAAAGGATTGTCTATTCGACTAGGTTGATATCATTTCTAAAGAATTAGCTTCTCAGTTAACCAATTTATCCAAGACCAATAGGTTCTTTATGATGGCATATCTCATAATAGCTTTTATTTCTAGTGATGGATTTAACAATTTTCCATGTAATCCTAAATTCAATGTGAATAGACTAAAGGTTTCCATGAAGAAAGAGAAACTAATACGCTAATTCAAATATATGGGTTTCAAGGTAAGCCATTTCTATTGCTGAAATTTGTTATAGACAGGTATTTTGTTATTGAATTCTCTAGGAAATACCTTGGCTATCTCAATATATTTCAAAACAAAAAGACAAAACAATACATTCCTATGTCATTTACTATTGGAGAGATCAAATAAAAAATTATGGCTCATGTTACAGGGCTCGTAAAGACTTTAAATCCTTTCAACTTAAGGGAAGATGAAGAAATTAAAGCCTTTGATGAGGAGGGTCTATTTCATGCACACTTGGGAACAATTGGATAGGTGAAATCCCGAAGTTGGGAAACACTTTTTGGAAGATGGTTAGAATTTGGGAGAAATTTTTAATTTCTCGTCCAAGAAAATAGTCAACTATATTTCTCGACCGAGAGTTTTTAAAACTCTAGTCCGAGAGATTTTAAATATTTCGCCCGAGAGTTTGATTGCGTTTAACCGGAGTTAAAATTCTCTCGGACGAGAGTTATGCATTTTCTCGTCTGAGAGTTGTATTGACATAAACTCTCGGGAAGACTCTCGGACGAGAGTTAAAAAAAACTCTCGGACGAGAGTTGTTTAACTCTCGTCCGAGAGTTTTTTTAAACTCTCGTCCGAGAGTTTGATTTTTATAATAAAATCCCAATTTTTTTAATTCACCCAGCATTTTGTCGTTTTCATCCACGCTATCATTATCGCTTTCTACTGGATGAGCTGTTGTCATTTTCGACTAGACGAGCTATTTTCGTTTTTGACTGGACCTGTCACCGTGCATTCGAGGATCCATGTAAGCCTTCATATAGCCATTGAAAATTTATACTTTTTGTAGATCTAGCGTGGGTTTATACATTTTTTACAGACCTTTGACCCTCCTTAGTGCATCAAATTTCAAATTGCACAAACCTGTTGGAACAAAAGACCAGGGTTGCAGTGTTTAATAAAAATCCCATATGCCTCCCCGGAGTAGCATGCTTGCAAATCCATAGTCGAAGATGTGAAAGTTAGGGTCAATTATAATAATAAAAATTACGAATGATCTGTAATAATCTCTAGCTACATATTTATAACTCAATAACCCCATGAAAATTCGTATTTTACTTAAACCAAAGGAAGACACGAAATTTGGAAAATACCTCAAAGTAACTTGCATCTTTTTCTCCGGAGATCGATGCTACTATATTGAGGATGTTGTACTCTGATTCTTCTTGCATGGGAAAGGGGAAAGAAAGAGTGTAGCAATCCAAAATGGATAAAAGAAATAATTTTTGGACAAATTAAATCATAAGATTAAAAAAAAAACCTATTAGCCTAGAAATGGGGATACGAACTGTAGCAGAGAATATATGTGGTACCTAAGTGAAATTTTATGGCTAGAGTAGAGCAGGAAACAAAATGCCTCTAATAGAGTACCCACATTTCTAGTGAAGGAAAAACAAAAACAGAAAGTAAGTTACTTGATAGTTCAAGGAATGTCGGTGAAATGGACTGGTTAACCACACGAATGTTGCGTTTCTAGGAGCACAAAAAGGAGGAACACCTGTAACCCTTTTTTTCGCAAAGTAGATTTTTGTGTCTTAAATACACAAGCTTCTTGTTTGGAAGTGATTTCGTCAATATGTCAGCTACCTTATTCATCACTGGAAATGTAGTGAAGTTGTAGCACACCATTTTGTACTAGCTCTCGAACATAGTGATACATTTTGTTTATATGCTTTGTCTTTCCATGAAATGTTGGATCTTCAGACAAACGTATACAACTAGAATTGTCACGGAGTATCACTGTAGGGTTCATCAGTCCTTCAAATAGGTCAGATAACAGCTTCCTTAACCAGACTGCTTCTTTGCTTACTTCACAGGCCGCAACATGTTTCGCCTCAGCACTACTCAAAGCAACGATGTCCTGCATTTGAATCATCCATGAGACCATGGAGGATCCCAAATTAAAGCATCCTCCTGTAGTGCTACTTCCATCTTGGTCACTGCCTCCCCAGTTGGAATTTGTATATCCAATTAGTTGGACTTCATTCCTTCTATCTAGCCTATTCACAGATATTGTGTCACCAAATATGCCCAAAAATACTCCAAACAAGATTGGCTAGCCTCCTTCCTTACTCGGCCAATCAGAGCATACACCATAGACACCAAAACTCTCCTTTTCCCACTTTGGCTAGGGCTCTCAATCCTGTGGCTACCTCAGAAGCCCTTTTTAACTTTTGTCCGATGCAGTTAATATGATTTAAATGAGCTCCAAGGCCTTCTATTTATATAAATAGATGGAGGAATCAAGGGGTGCCTTTTCTTGTCAATGTGACCCTTCATTTGTGAGGTTGACTTTGACGAAAAGCCTCTTTTAATTTTCCCTCGAGAATATTTAAATATGTTCACCTTGATGAATGCTCACCCAAATAAATTTTATGCCACATTAAATGATAGGAGGAATACCAAGTCGATTTGAACACATTAATAATAATAATTTTCCTTTATCCAAATAGATTCACTTTGGGTCAAGATGGTTTCTCCTTGGGGTAGTTTGGCTTCTCTTGGGGGATTTCATCCCAAATCTACTCCAAATTTCAACACTCCCTCTCAAAATTGATTGGGCTTAAATAACATTTCCCAGAAATGGCTATCCAACACCCCTTAAACAATAACAATATTTACCAAATCCTTCAAAACCTATAGTATGTGAAAGTATAATGGCTCAAGATTTGGGATAAATATAAAGCAACATTGGGTGGTGGATCACCATGGCCCTTGGGGGTTAGGCCCCAATCATCCACAACAATTTTAGGGATAACAATAATTGGTTCCCATCCATGATTGGTAGGTCCAATAGGCTTATTGGATTTTGGTATGGTGAGACCAATGTTTTGAAAAGCACAACCAAAATCAACTAGTTAAGGGTTATACCAAACCAAAACAAGAAAGTGGTCCATATAGACCATTTTTTGAACAAATTTACTAAAAAAAACAAAAAATATTAAAAAAATAATTAAAAAATACATATTCATCGACTTCAATGTAAATCCAAATAATTAGACACCAAATATGCAAAGTTTAGGTAGTTGGAATGCATGGAGTTTGTAGTGTGGTTGGGTTTTTTTCCACTCAACTTATTACCAAAAACAACATAGTTAGAGGCATTATCAGTGATAATCTAAACAACATTCTCCACAACCAGCTTGAGGACAATCACATTTCATAGCTGGAATAAAAAGTTTGCATATTAATCCCAGTCAGATTCATTTATTGATCTTAAAAAAAAGGATCCTTGTGTGAAAATAAAAAAGGAAATCAATCATGGTAAGAGACTTTCCATCATTCCATCCATTTAAGAAAAAATTGCCCTTTTTTCCCCATGATTTTTCAATCTCTATAAACTAGTCATTTATGGATTAAACATTTCTTCTTCTTTTTTAATCTATAAAAATGGCCTTTGAATTGGTACAAGCTCCCATGTATTGCTCTTCTCAATCTAATATAATTATTCACTCATTTCTTTGACCCAGTTTTGATCTTATTTTGCCTCATTGAAACTTTTGGGCTCTATTTGAGACAATAGTGCACAATGTTCTTGATTGAATATATCTAATAATTTCCTCCTTGTTTTCACTCCAAGCTCTTTCTTTCCAAGAATTTGACTTTATCGGTACTTATTTTGAATGTGAATTGGTGGAGCCTTCTTTGTAGTGGAGGTATTTTTCTCTTCTTCCTCTTCTTCAGAAAATTTTTGATCCTCATATTCTATGAAATCATGATCAGCTACAACAACTTTGAAATCATTAGAAATAGAAAAATATTCATCAAAAACAATATCAATACCTTTGATTACCTTATTGGTTCTCTTGTTGTAGCATTTATATCCCTTTCTCTTAAAGGAATATCCAAGGAATATGCCTTCATCATCTCTTGGTTCAAACTTGCCTTCATCATCTCTTCCTTTATTTTCTTTGGAATTTTCTTGAGATTTTTGGTGATACCATTGAACTTCTTAGAGGCTTTGAATGCAACTTCACTAGATTCATATTTCTCTTCTAAAATATGTAGCTCATAAGCTGTAAGAATTCCAAGAAATTTCTCCATAGTGAGAGTGCTCAAATCAGTTATTTCCTTAATAACAGAAGCATTGGGGTAAAATCTTGTTGGTAAATACCTCAAGATTTTCTGAAAAATGATTCATATTCAAATTTTAAATCGATGCTTTTGATCAAATTGGTCATTGTTTCAAATATTCTCAAATATTTTGTAATAGTTTCATCTTCCTTCATTATCAAGCTCTCAAGCCTCATCCTATAGGTTTGTAGCTTCACTTTCTTCACCTTCATAGCACCTTCATATATATTCCCAAGTTTGTCCCAAACTTCTTTAGCTGATTTGCAATGCATGAATTTTATCAAATCATTCTCACTAAGTGTTTCATTGATGGCATTTATGGCTTTGGCATCGTTTTGATACTTCTTCTTTTTATTAGTGTCTGAAGGAAGAACATCAAGAACAAGATATCCAATCACCACAGTGGAGAAGAAATCAACACCAAAAATCATGAGATTCCCCTTGGTTTAACTCTATAGCAGATTAATAATAAGCTGAGTAGGAACTATTGAAGGGGATATCTTCATCATACCACAATTTGGCCATGTACTCATAAGCATATTCCTTGTACTTATTCAAATGGTTTCAATGGTGGGCTGAGTGCAACTAGTAGTGGTGGAGGAAGGTGGAATAAAACCAAAAATACTCTCTCGTTTATGGAATTGAAAGTGAAATTGTGGGATGCTTTTCATGAATGGGAAAAACATGTCCAAAGTGTTCCATAACAATTATAGAGTTAGAGGAGGAACCTTGAAAATTATGGCTACATTTCTATAGAATCTCTCTCCTTTTCTCTATCTTAGCTTGCATCTCTTTCTGGTTAACCTTTTTCTGATTTATATTTCTCAATAATTTGTTTATGAGGGGCAGGCGAGCCCTACAGAGACCCCTCCATGGCATCAGGTGAGGCCTACAGAGACCCCTCCATGAGAGGAGGATTATCAGGTACATTGGTTGTTTATTTATGTCATGTTTTCAAGTAGGTTATATTTATTGTTTGTTGTGAAAAATTGATTAATGTGAATTTTTTTTGTCCTGCACAGGTGGATGCACTGATATGAATCATGCCCCCAGACAGGAAATAGAACAAGAGGAGCCCAATAGAAATTTTCCCATTCACCCCCAATTTCATAGAGCCCGTTCTGAGGATTATATTATACACGTTATAGGTACACATTAGATCAATTGCTAGTTAAAATGTTCAATTTTACGTTATATTAAATGTTGAACAGGTGAATCGTTTTTTTCAAATGACATGTGTTTAATGTGAAAACATTATGCTCCATAGGTGCAAATGTAAGAGTTGGGGTTGGCCCTATTGTTGGTGAGGGGCAAAGGAGAACAATGTCTCAGCCTGTGGCATCCATCCCACAATTGGATACTTCTTCTCCAGGTAATATCTAAAGGATAATTTATTGTTTGATGTATGTTTAATGTGAAACTTATTGTGTGTCTCATGTACTTGTGTTATAAAAAAATTTAATGTTTTGTACAGTGGGTGATAGAGACGTTCATTCCTCACAAGGGAACCATCCTAGTATGAGTGAAGAGGAAGAGATAGTTTTTCCACAAGGTATTTTCAAATGACCAGACAAGTTTTTTAAATACAAATTTTCCTTATAAATTATTTAATTTTTAATATGTGCAATAATTTAACATGTTACAGGTGGTGGTGGTCGCCCTCCTAGGGGTAGAGGTCATAGGGTTCATGAGTTTGCTTGAAATCTGAGCTATGATCCCCTTTACTCCCATCGTGGTGATATTCCTGAGCAAATGCCTTGGGAAGATACCATCTCATTACTTACTATTGATGGGATGAGGGAGCATTCCACGAGATTGTGCAATGAATTGCAAAGTTGCAATCTCTCTGCCCCTAGTCGAAATTTTCTCCAAATTGTTTTGCACAATTTGGAGAGTTTGATAGAGACTTATCGTGGGGTTGGACCATCAAACCAAGTTTTTCTTGAGATGATGCGTAGGAGGAGAGCATCAGTGATTGGTATCCACTCCTACAATGAAGTTAAAAGTAGGGTTACTAAAGAAATGGCCTTGTCACTATTTGACTTATGGCCTGAAGACAAAACACGTCTGAAGATTGCAAGATTCAATGATCTCAATATTGCACCTTATATTTATGAGAAGTTCCTATATGCATACGGGAATTTCCCAAATAATGATGAGGTGCAACAATATTTTGTTAAGATGTTGTTTGCTCAATTCTGAGAGCACATGGACCCTAACTATATAGATACTAGGTCCAAATTCTATGGAGCTGGAAATGGTCGTACATATGAACGACCTGATGCTATGCGAGATGTTGGGTTTAGGCCTCCAGCACCTTGCTCAGCACCTCGACCACCTAGGGTAGTTACACTTCTAGAGGAGTTAGCCCTTATCTCCAGTGCTGCATCACAAATGAGGGAGAAGATACAAGAACATATTTCAACTGCTCTAGGAAGGGTGGAAGTCGGCGTAGGGACGAGCCAACCTTCATCTAGTGCAGGAGGGCGTTCATTTGTGAGTATTCTAGATGATGTGTTGAGGGAGATGGAGCGAGATGAGCTTATGGACTATGCATCTTCATGTAGAGACCTCTATCAGCGATCCATTACACTACAAATGCACACCATGGGCGAGGTATGTACAAGCATGTTCTGATCTAACATGTTTTTTTGGTGTATATACATTTAGTCTCCAAAAACTGATGCCAATATGTTTATTTAACTTATGCAGTTTACAACATTCTTAGAACAACATTGCCTTGCCCCTGGTGCTCATTTTGTAGATCGTGGACATGATCATGTACAGGTGCCACAGTCATTACTATCTATCTATATTTTTGTATGTCAAATTGAAATTGAATTTATGTCACATAATTTTATATGGTATGAGTCTTAACATTATGGAATTTTCAGGTTAGCACTACACATCAAGGGCTTCCTGAAGAGATTATTCCTTCTCAGGTTCCAGTCGTGACACAGGTATCGACACTTTTCATTAAGCATATTTATAATGTTTATTATATTTCTTTTCGCAAAATTTTCTATTAACTTTGGCTTCTACTTTTCAGGATACAGATAATATTGACATGATGCAGACTGAGCCTCAAGGAGATTATGTAGGCTTTGGGTCAGAGAGTCTACATTAAACCATGGTAACCTCTTACCATTTCTTCGTTGGTATCATTAACACATTATAAACATGCTATCTAGTGAATTTATATACAGTTGAGAGGTTCCTTTATGTAACTAGTGAATGCTAAAACTAATATTTAATTTTCAGTAATTTAACTTTGAGCCATAATCAATTCACTAGGTTACTGACAGTATAGGTGTTTCATTTGGCTTAGAGGAATATGAACATTTTTTCCCTTGACCATCTCAGACACCGTCACAATGTCAATATGTTGTACTTCCTACTCAAGTCCCTGCAAAATAAGGAAGCCCATGCACAAAAATCAAACATACCAAGATATTTCATCTCTCACCATAGCCTTATTAGGTTACTCATGGTAAAAGCTCTAAAAAAAGCAAGAAAATCTTGGGAAGAAGTCATTGCAACTCCAATGGTTGCAACTTCACTAAATGAGCCCAATGTTGTGTGACCCCACCCATTGCAATTGTGAAGGAGGAAGAATATATTGTCATGAATCCCTTGGCTACAAAGTACCTACTAATTCATATTAAGGAAGAAGAGACAAATTCTATTACACCATAGAAGTATAGTGATATTGACGTTGAGATAATTAGTAGCAAACCAACCACAGAGAGAATGAGAGGGCATCGAAATAGGCCCCCCTGTGTTCTAGGAAAGAAGAGGACATGATACATTCCTACCACCACCCAAACCCCTGCTACTCCAAAAAAACAAGTAAGGGCAGAAGAAATCCTAGAACACCAGGAAGACACTACCCCTACTGAAACATAAGAACTGGTATGACTCTTTAACAACCAATATGGGATAAGTATTTGCATAAAGTATCAAGTAGAGTGCAATGTTTAGTAATAAGAAAGGACATGGTTCTCTCAACATGTCTTTCCACAACGACACGAGTTTCATTTTGGACAAAAGACCAAACATCCTATGTAAATCTAGGAGGTCAACTTATATGTTGAAGGGATCATGACTAAAAAATTGTTGGAAGTCAAAATTTCCAATATGATTTATCTTGATTGAAAGCTAGAGATGCATAGCTTCCCGCCGCTAATCATATATGTTGATGATATAGAATTATGGCAGTTGTGAGACTCCTGATGGAAATTACTGCAGTAACTTTTCAAGCTCTAATTCACCTTCAGCAAAGCTCTTGAAGCTATGATAAAGGGTAACCCTTAGGAACCCCTCAAGAAAAAAATTTGAAGTCTAATATCTCACAATTGGAACAAAAAAAAAGTCTTATTTTTGGAATTGAAAAATTAAGCTTATGTGACATACCTTAATCTATCTGAAGCAAGATATACATTCTGAGACTATATGACCTTGCTACAGTTTAGGAGTATAACTTCTATGGAAGTGTTAAGTACAGGAAACATATTATGTATTAAATATATTCACTCAGATGCAAGCATTGTATAGCATTTACCTTGACTGAAGGACAATCACACTAGTAGTATCTCTTGACAAGAATAGGGTGACAGTCTCACCTTAATCAACAATAAACCCCGCTTGGAATAAATAACTTTCTAGAGATGGGTTCTTGGCCTAAGTAACTTTGGTATATGTGCATCAGACAATAATTCATATGTAAATATATCATTTGATACATGTGTAGCCAAAATCCTGGTATGTAAGTAACATTTAGACAACATGCTTGCGACAATTTGACAATAAATGTATGCACTAGATATGATTTGACAAAAGTGGAACAATGTTATGATGGAGGAAGAATGACAATAAGAGAAGTGGAAAAAGTGGATGTTGATAAATCATAGTATTAGTAGAAACAATGGATTGCAAAAAGCCACTGGTAGTAATGATATGATTTAGAATGAAATCTTGTGACATATGGAAGAAAATGGAACAACAACACATATACCTTGTCAGTTATATATGGCATTAATTCTAATGGCTTCTCAGAATATTAATTTTTTTTTGTCCTCGATTATGTGTAATATCATTACAGTACAATAGTAGTATGTTGTAGCCTCACTAAATTGATGATATTTTATATAGAGCTTTGTTCACAAACAAAGTTGTGAACAAGACAGATGTGAACTTTGGATAAATTTTCTACTATGAAGAAGCTCCAAAGATCTACTAGTAAAATAAATTGCAGGGGTTTAGCACACTTGAAAATTTCATGCTTGAAGAACTCTAATAAGAAGAATAACATGACCCTTTGGATTAGTTCTTTATAATAATCATTATTAGCATGAACGAGGTATCGTGAAGAAAGTGCATGACAAATTCTGTCTTGACAAGCAAAAATCCCTGACTCTGACATCTTGGTTGCATTGAAACAATATCTCATGAAGAATGGTTTTATAGATATGGATGCTCAAATAAGAAAGTCTCCTTACGGATTGGGTAATTTGATGCATAGCAACACTTCAAAGGGAGCTATAAAATCCCTGATGACTTTTCTTGTCCAATATTTTTTTATGACAACTGAGTATGATGGCTCATATTCGTGTTACCTCAGAGGCTACAAAGAAAGTATAAGTTAAATATATGAAGACCTAGCCCTGATGAACTTAAATATCTGATGAGATCGAGAAGTTGTCGATCCTTGGTGCTCTTGATAAACACATATCATATGTCTCTGTGTGGATGTATACATAGGGGATAGCTGCTTGCTGAGATATCTGTATGATGTTATTACTTATGGTCAGAAATTCACTGAATTGGGATATAATATTCCATGGATATTCTAATACTAGCTCAATTTGAAGTATGAAGAATGTACATCTAGTGTTATATTACTTGATTCTGTTACTTTGGGAGCACTATTGAATCTAAATACATGGGTTTTTATTGTGAAGCCTATTGGTTGTTGAAGCTCTTTGAGCATGTGCTGGTGTAGTAGAGGGTTTGTTACCATCATCATCAAATTGTTGTACATCCACATGAACAATATTATCTAAAATTTGGGCATCACTAGATTCTGGAAGGAGAAGCATTGCTAGGTGGTACACCTCAAGATGAAGTACCAAGAATGATGACCTCATCTGGTAATAGAAGGATGGAATAAACATCCAAAGGATAGGATGTACTAGATGCTGAAGTAATAACTTTAGTCCTGACTCCCGATAAACTATTCAATAAATACAAAGGATGAAATGAGGATTTTGACATTTGTATAGGTGGACCAACACAAGATGGAGATGTGGAAAGGTTCACTAAAACTAGCTGTAATTCATCAACAAGCAACCAAACAAGAGAATAAGAGGCATGTTCCATGGATACATGCTGAGAGTCATCACCAAAGAGGAGCTATAAAAGAGATCCTAGTAGTCACCATGAAAAGGCTCATCAAAGATAGTACCATGATGCTTAGTCACTTAGTGAGAGGGAGGGTCATAAAGATTATAGTAGCAAACCAAAGTCCTATGAGGAGTCTAATGGACATGTTATATATCATGTCTTTCATGATACAAGTGGGTCCATACACTTGATCTAAAGGACCTAAAATGTGAGATAGAGGACTTCCACTCATGCAACCAATAAGTTTTTGATCTTAATTTGCATCAAGGAATAATTTGGTCTGGTCATGGAGAAAATATAATGTACAAATAATTTAACATTGTAGACCATCACACCATTTTAATTACCATGGGGAGAGCACTGTTATTTCCGATGTAGAGAGCCTTGAATGTAGTGAGTTACGAATTTACCAATTAGATATTTGATGTCTCAAACAATTATAGGAACTGATGATTTTACTTTTTGGTTTAATATGGATGTTGGTAATCCAAATATTTTAATGGGATATTGAACTTAGGTGTTGGTCAAAAATCCTATTTCACTGATCTCAAATACTAGGCTGTAAATTAAGTCTACTATGGAGGATGTTAAGGAATATCTCAATGCTATCCCAAGTATAATATCACACTCTGAAATTTGGATGGACAGTTACATTCAACAGTTCGGATATAATTTCTGGAAGAGGCTCAGATAAGGATACACATAATTTCAATGTAATTGTAGAGATTACAATGCATACTGGAGCAAAGAACTTAGGAAAATTTTTGGCGATGCCACAGTGACATTCCCTCACTGTCTTGGTACTATATCACAGTAAGGATCTCGGTGTAATTCCATGCCACCACAGTTCATTGATATCACAGTTTGGTTACTATCTAAGTCATGATGACTCTACAATCTTGGTGCCATGATGCTCAGATCTCGGTTCTATCCAAGTCACGGTGTTTCTGCAATATTAGTGCTATCCCAAGGATAAGATCTCAGTGCTATCTCAATGCTATCCCAAGGATAAGATATCAGTGTGTTGTGGTAAAACACAACCCCCCATTTTTGACTTGTTCACTTCAAATAATGGGGAGCCATTTCTATAAATTTTTGACTAAACGCCTTTTAGGATTTTATTTAACTGATTATCCTACGCTTTTGTTAATTTTTCATTTTCTTTGGATTCTTGTTTTGATTGAATCGATTTTTTATAAGCCTCCCATTGACGCTTGTTTCGCCTCATTTGGTCAACTAGTTTAAAAATGGTACTCCTTTGAAGTACCATCATTTTTCTAGTCTGGGTTAAAAATGCTATTTTTTTATTCTTTTTCGGAGTGGCTGTAGTTTAGAAAATTTCATAGCTAAACTAAACATCATTAAAATAAAACTAAAATTAAAATTAAAAAAATATATATATATTTACATCATCGGATCCGTCGCAGATCGCAGATCGCAAATTTCAGATTCGTCGCAGATCGCAGATCGCAAATTTCAGATTCGTCGCATATCGCAGATCGCAAATTTCAGATCCATCACAGATTGCAAATCGCAAATTCGAATCCGTCGCAGATCGCAGATCGCAAATTTCAGATCCATCGCAGATCGCAAATTGCAAATTCGAATCCGTCGCAGATCACATATCGCAAATTTCAGATCCATCGCAGATCGCAAATCGCAAATTCGAATCCGTCGCAGATCGCAGATCACAAATTTCGGATCCATCGCAGATCGCAAATCGCAAATTTCGGATCCATCGCAATTTTTAGAACATGCACATTTAAAAAACCCCGATCCAAGGTTCTTGTAATATGCGATGTGTTAAATTTTTTTTTAATATAAAGTTTTTGTTTCACCTCACGTCACCCTCACCTCACACTCCACTCACCATATCCTTCCACAAACTTACATGGATGAATTAATGAGTTTTGATTGATTTCAATGGTTTGTTTTATGGATTTTGGGTTTGGATTGATTCCAATGGTTTGTAAATTAATTTTTATATTTTTATATTATAATAATTATATTATAATTATAATGTTTATTATAATTTTAATATAATTTGAATTATAATATTAATCATATTTAAATTAACTTTTTCAAATCATTTGTATATTAATTTAATTTTGTAACTTAATTAATTTCTAAATTAGATGATAATTAATTAGAATTAATTGTATATATTATTTAGTTAATAATTAATTTAGAATTAATTATTAGATAATTAGAATCTAATTTAGGATTAAATTTCTAATTAAAAATTCTGATTTTTAGCCCAGCAACAGAATTTCTAGATTTATGCCAGATTTGACTCATCAACTTTGGAAGCTCATAGAATGAGTTTTACTTGGCTAAATGAGGCCCAGGATGGCTCATTGGAAAGATAAAATCAAGGAGAACATTTCTAAGGAGGTTCCACTAATAGATTTGGTCATTAATTGGGTCAAAAATCATGCAGAAAATCAAGCTCCAAATTTCTAAAGCAAAATCAATTTTTCTGATTTATTTTCTGCATTTTCATTTGTCAAAGCCTCTTCTAATTGCAGATCCATTTGTCAATAATATCCTTGGCCAATTAAACCATCCCAGGCATCAATAGAGAGCTTATATTTTATTTTCAATTATTTATTTAAATAGAATTTGATTGGATTTGTTCCTATTGATTGCATCTTAATTTATTTGATTTCTTTTTGCAGGAAAACAGTAGAAGAGATATGAAGAAAAGATCTTAATCAATGAGAATGCTCCAGCAATTAAAAGATTGGAATTTTTGAGCAAATAAAAGTGATTGGATAGATTTTCTTCAACAAACTTTCATCTCAAGAATTCCTTTGCAAATATTATAAATAGAAGATTGCAGAATAGAATAAGGGATGCTCTCCTCTGCAATTCCAGACTTCTAAAAGCATTTCTGTAATAGGGATTTAGAGTTGTAGATGGGGAAGAGAGAAAATTTCAGATCTGAACATTAATGAGGGTTTATTCTTTATATCTTGAATTATGCATGATGGGCAGAGTTTTCATTTCTGCAGCTCTAGTCTTGAAAGCAGAAATTCAAGTAATGTAAAGTACTGTTAGAGACTAGGATCAGAGAAGCAGATTCAATTAACTGGTATTTTTGGCATTTCTGTATCAAAAACCAGTTTCATTTTTATTTTAATAAAATTGTTGTTTCATTTTATTCATGTTTAGGCATTTCTGTTGATATGGATAATTTGTCTCAAATTGTTATGTATATCTGTTCTTATGGATTTAACTCTGATTTCTGAGTAACGATTTGCTCAGAAATATGTATTACAAAACTGATTTTTTAAATAGTAATGTGTTGTGAATTTCTTCCACATATTATTATTTAATTATTGGTTTGACTGATATGATAATCGATATCATTTTTCTGAATTTCTTTCGGAGTGTTGTTGATTTATTATTTTAGTCAAATGGTCTCAATAGAATGTGTTTTGGTACTCACAAATGTGAGCTAATTGAATTTCTTCGTTAGTTTGACATTAATTAAAAGCCAAACATATTTTAATTTTCATCACTTTATTATCTTGCTCTTAATTGGGTTAGATTTTCATCTACTTGATTGAGATAGAATTTAGATTAGTTTCTTTTTGCTTGCATTATAGAATAAGTTTGCAATTAGATTAAATTTACATTCTTTTAAGTCCTCTTCTCAAAGAGGAAAAATCTTAGTTGTGGTTTGGCTGAACCCAAATTAGCTTAAGGGTCATTCTCTTGCCTGATCAGCAAGAAGAATTGATCTGATATCTCTGTCTATTGGTAGTTAAGGATACATCATAAACCAATAGCGATAGGGAAGAGGTAACTGGACCTAGTTAAACCAGTCGGAGCCACTATCATAAACGGAAAAGGAGCTGTATTAAGGTTCGGACCGGGTGGTTATCCCCCAATGTTGTAGCAATGATTTTCGAGGCTTCAACACAATGCTATATCAGTTCTATCCCAAGGATAAGATCTGGATGTTATTTCAGTGCTATCCTAAGGATGAGTAGGTTGGTCATATTTTAGCCTTTTCTATATTTTCTAGTCACAATGATGAGCTCATAGCTTCTGGACTATGTCTTTTGGTGTCCCATTACTGCTGCCAATAATCTCAACCTGTGTGCAAGTGCTAAGTCAAAGCGATGCATTGTATTTTCATAATCTTTGACCCTTTGGAATTATTAACTAGTTTTTTCCAAGCATTTAATAGTATGCTAATGGTGGCTATGTGCATTAGCTGTAGCACAGTTATTTGACAGAAGACAAGGGTAAAGGTTTGTGGTGTCTTTTCCATGTAGCACAAGGGTATGCTGACCAATGTTCCTTGC
The DNA here is from genome assembly GCA_034641835.2 of Pinus albicaulis. NCBI lineage: Eukaryota > Viridiplantae > Streptophyta > Pinopsida > Pinales > Pinaceae > Pinus > Pinus albicaulis. The sequence goes on along the minus strand of CM076578.1, from coordinate 667,853,516 downwards.
ATGGGACTAGTTGATTGGGATACCTATGGAGCCCAGACTAAATATCCAAGCTTGTTTCTTGAAATTGTTTGGTATTGGTGTGTGTAACTCAAATTCCAAGTCTCCTCCCTTCACCTTTAGAGTTTCTTGCTGTTCGGATTCCTTATGCAGTGTTGATTGCCTGAAAAAACTTCTATTTTATGAATTTTGGTTCAACGTGAAACAACTATGTTAGATTAGGATCCTATCCATTTGATATTATTATGATTAATTTACTTTTTTATTAATATGATTAATTTACCTGTAACAGGTATACAAAATCCTAGAGTATTTGGAAACCTACAAGAAAGACTATAAGCTTCCTTTTGTCCCTATTATTCTCTATGGGTAAGGTTCGTGCTTTATTCCTTTTAACATTATTTTTTTGGTTACATTTTCTAAAGTAGTAGTACCATGCATGGATTGGAACGGAAGCAAACGGGGGTATGTTTACAAATTCCTGCGGTCTCAAGGTTTTGTTTCTTCCTATGATACTACTCACCACTACACAGATAGTGATGCCGATACTCATAAGGTTTGTACCATTTACCTGTATGCTGGTCATAGGTTTGTAGGTTTTACAATCCTTTTCCTTTTGGTATTGATTCTTGAAAATGGTACAAAAACGAAATTAACTTGTGGTGAACTGCAAATTTCTAATTAATGAGTTGTTGGTTTTCCAGTGGGTTAGCCATCGCAATCACCGTGGTAATATCTATGGAGTGGAATTTATTTGGCTTCTTAATCCAAACAATCTGAGTAAGCCTTTGAAGGCTAGTTGGAATGGTACATAATAATCTGCCAAAGGTTTGTCAATTCTCTTATGTTAAACAAATCAGTTTTCATTATGTTTGATTAATCAGAATGTTTTTTTTTGTAAAAATGGTCAAGCATATCAGTCTTTGTCACATCTAATTAATCTAAATATGTTTTTTTTCTTCATCCAGGTAGCGAGGTGCATAAATATCATTAATCCAAAAACTGATGATTCCAAGTATGTCATAAATGTTAAAGAAATTGCCAAGGTATGCCTATTTCTCCAGGTTGTGTTGTGATTATACAGTAAATTCATTATTCTCTTATAGGTGCAGTAAGAATCAAAACTGCTACTTTAATCTTACACTAAAACTATAGTTGCAGTGATTAGTCTTTTTCTCGCAAAAAAACTTATGAATTCAAAACCCAATGTTTCCCGAAAGCCACATTGACTTGCATGTAGTATTTACAAAGTTGTCTCTTTGGAATGCAGTTTGTGGTTGGACTGGGCGATAAAGTCTCTTAGTGTTCAACATTACTATGTTTTCAACTCTGATGTTTTATGTTGTTTGCATTAATGTCATAAAAAAAATTAGAGATTGCTTCAGGTCACAACTTGTGGGTTTTGTCTGGAATGTAATGATTGATGGTCCTCTTTCTTTATGTAGGGTTGATCACAATAAGTATTAGATTCATATCCCTTTGCCTCCTAAGATTTATCCCAGTGTGACAATGATGACTATTGAAGAAAAGCCAGATGCTACTAACAATGATGTTGGAGGTTGCAAAGAACAAATTGAATAGATGCAAGAGGTTTACATAGTCAGAGATATTTACATAGTCAAGTATTCTTGCGTGCATTGTGTATACTCTATGTCCACATGCAATCAAATATATTTTAAGTACTTTATTTGACCTTGCAAGCAAACTTACAATTATTTACTATTTTTGTGGAAGCTCGGATGGAGTCTAGTTTCCCGAGTTGAAAGAAATTTCAAAATATGAGTGTTATGTTTGTCATCAAGAGAATAATTTCAAGTGATATTCTATCACTAATGAAATTTAATTTTTTAATTTTTCTCCACCAAGCTATATAGATTCCAATCAATGATCTAATATTTCATAAGAGGCAAGTGATATGTTCTGGAAAATATTGGGTTAAATGCTTTGTTGCTTATCAATATCCTTGGTTGTTGATCATTTGCTTTAAATTTATTTTTAACTTGAATTCTTCTTGAGCATTAATTTATGATTTGAAAAAGTTATTGAATTTTACCAAGTATTTATTAACAATTACAACATGTTGCAGAGTATTGGCCCTTTCTGCTATCGACATGTATTTATGTGTCCCTTGCTATAGCTTAGGACAATGACAAGATAAATTCAGACTTCTTAATTTCAGACAGTGTCATTAAAAAGCTTGCCTTACACTGTGGTGGAATCCTTAAGATTGTGGTGAACTCCTTGCTCAAGCTGTGGTGGAATCCTAAGCTCAAATTGTGGAAGATTACAATGATTCCTATGTAGTAACTACCTCTCAGAATGGTGAAGACCTTGGTTGCTATAATTTACTTGACTGTTATTATCGATCATGGGTTCCAAGGATAAATTAGAACATTCTGTGGTATTTTGGGTTACAGGTGGAGTTATAGTACCCTTTCTCCTTTTACATTGGCTATTTATTTGCTAAGATCACTTTATTTAGTCATTCATTTGTTGTGGTAACTGGTGGCAATTTTTTTGGGTCATGTATTCAAGAAAAGCCCAACCACATATGTATAATTTTGAATAAATCCTGTTTGGTGGAAATGCAATAACGTCATGCAAAACTCCCTGTTTCTCTCATAAATTCTCTTCTCAAGACATTGGACTTGTTATAGAAAATGTTTTCCCTCTGTTGAATTTAGAATTCTTTATAATATGGCACTAGACGTGAAATTGACTAATATTTACAAAATTTATATAGAGCCTTTCTTCACCTTGGACAGAGTCCTAAATGATAAATACATAGCAATCCACTTTCCAACAGGTCAAGTATAATGACTTAATCAAATAGAGTGTTTGAAAGCAACCTAGTTTTTTTTCCCTGTCATGCAATCTTTGTTAGCCACTAAACATGACTGTGGACTGAGCATCTGAATTACCAATCCCCATGACTTCCTCATCATTGGGATTATCTGCTCCTTTGATATAAGAACTTAGCCACAACATGAACAACGTGGAAATAATGCGCCCCCCAACAAACAAAGATGACCTCTTTCCTATCGATAGCTTGTTCCCAATGATTTCCACAATTATGATGTTTATCAAATCACATGTCCACACCATAGCGTTTAATCAGTATTACACACAATATTGAGTATAAATCCAACATTGTGCCTTGAGAGGACTCCATTGATATTTACACTCATAGAACTATAGCCAGAATCATTGAAAAATTGGAAGTATGTTTGTCCAGAACTATGGCCAGAATCACTATTTACATGTATGTATTTACTTTGATAATTGTAAGTTTTTGGTCCATTAATTATGACGTTGAGTGAAAAAGTGTTTATTCTTGGAGCTATGGTTTTGTTATTTTTTGGGGCATATTTATATTTATATATTTTTTTTGTCTGATAAGTCATGCCATTATGAGTTCAGTTTGCTTTTGTTATTGGTTTGTACATTGAGTTCATTTTTTACAATTTTGTTTGGTCCATTTACTTTGGGAGCTATGAAATTCTATGCAAGAGTTAGTTTTGTTGTGAATCATCATGTGCATTTTCATTTATTTGTGTAACTCAATAGTGAGGTGGTTAGGTGACCTTTCTCTATTCTAGTGGTTAGATTTTGGGAATTTATTGTTACTTTTGAATGGGCCATTAGTCACATGCATTGGCTATTGCATGTTCCTTAGTACATTTTAGTCAGTCTGTCTTGTTTGGTTTATGTAATGTGGCATGGGGTGGTGGGCTTGTGTTTACTGTATTTGTTGCTCTTGTCCTACCGATTATTCCATCTCATTTATTTCATTTTTGGAATTGGTTTTTCTTCTAGTGAGGTGAAATATAATGGTTCATAGTAGTGTGCCAAGGAAAACAAATTGGGGGTTTCACTTCATAGGTTGATGTCCATAGTTATGTGGTCTTGTTGTTGCTTTTTATAACTATGTGTTTCTCTATGTAAACTATCATTAGGGGTATCGTGGGTTTTTGGTTTCCCTCTATTTTGCTGTGGTAGGGTGCTTGTTGTTTTCATCATTGGATTGGTTAGCATGACACCATGCACTCTAACTGCTGGTCATTTCTTAGTATTTTTCAAATTGGCTTTTCCTAATGACTGCAACAACATTTTTATTTTACCCCCCATATTTGTAAATATAAATTTTCAATGCTAGTGTGGAAGCCATGGCTGGATGAGGAAATATAAATTGTAAACACATAAGAAATAATTTTAGTGATGGTTGACTGAAGGAGTCGATGACTATGAATCCATTTATGAGGTAGAATAACTTGCATGCCCTAAGAAGCCACACACAAACCTGAATTAAATTCTTGAAGCCATTGTAGGTCAATAAAATCACCCTCTTAATAGCAATGTAATGAGATGTGTTTGGGCGGTGTGGGAACAAGACAATGTTGATCCTCATCCCCCTCATGGATTAAGGATAATTGGTGACCTCAAAAAAGCACAATGAAATGTTGATGAGGAGACATACAGTGGGGATAGTTAAATGATGGAAGAGAGGGAGACAATAAAAACATTATATAATTGCAGAAGGAAAAAATGCACAGCAACAGGGCTCTCAGAATCTCTATTTTTTCTCTCATTTTTATAAGTTAGATCTCCTTGGAACCTGGAGATATCACTCATTGTTGATAGTGGAGTGCATGGAACCATTAGAACTAGGGTTATATACAATTGAATGACGATGGATTTGGGTTGCAGATCCTTGTGCATAATTTAAACCCTCTATATTTGGGTGATAACCTTTGTAAGTTATGTGTGAGGCAACCAGACTGTGTGTTTACTGAATGTAAATGAAGGTAACCTTCACAAGATCTTCTATGTTTATGAATGTAAATGAAGGTATGAACTGTGAAATTCACCAATTTTCTGAAGATTGACATGATATCTTGTATGTATATGAAATTTATGAATGACTAGACTCTGTTGTCCAATATCAAATTCATGGTTGATGTGATAAACTGTGTACTTATGCTCATTCATTTTACTGCTATAGCTAAGGAATGTAATAACTTAATTGCTCATAGGACTTATGTTTTTTACTAGAGGGTTTACAATTCCTCTTGTATTGATATCAAGAATTGTATGCTTTCACTCAATGTAATTAATAAATGCATGGATCTAAACATGTCTAACCAGCCTACAAGAGGCATATGTACATGTAAATAGTGATTCTGGCCATAGTTCTGGCCATTAGAACTATGGCCAGAATCACTATGGCCATAAGTATGTTGGAAGGATGTTGGTCCAGAACTATGTGATGTTTACACTCACAAAACTATGGCTAGAATCATTGAAAAATGTTGTGAAGTATATCATCTCAGCAACTTGTTACATCTTTTCTTGGTAAATTATTCTGTTATTTTAGACAAATAATCTGTTACATAATTTTTCTCTATGAGAAAAAATAACTTCAGATATTTTTCATCAACAAATACAATGTATCCAATTTATAAACATACTAAGTCTAAATTTTAAATTCTTCAGAATGTAATTTATAATCATGTTGGAATCTCCATAAATATTTTCTTCATACATGATTTGTTAACCAGAAATACTACCTCAAAATTGTAAATTGTGATGTGTTCATCTTGGATCCATCCAAATCACAATAGGACATCTCACGGGATGTCATTGGATGCACACTAAGATACCCGATATAATGGATGTTCTATGGAAAAAAATAGATAATTTAACTAAAAATACAATGAAAACCATACCTTTTCAATTATAAAAGTTTTGAACACATTCATCTTTAAAACCTAAGGTTGTGTCTCCTAATCAAGAATTTCACAAATAGCATTCCCAATCATTAAGAATTTCACTTGATCATTGAAACAATTTTGGGTGAGAATTATCTAGAAACTCGCTACGGATCAATCCAGAAATGATTTGAGCCATCAATTAGGATTTAATATTGGTCTTTGGAGTCCCAACAAGAAGACACAAGAAGGTATCGATGTGGTGATGGAGAATGCACCAGAGTCACATAGAGAATCCAATTTTCTGGAGTAGCAGAGTCAGTTGCCAGAAAGTTTGAGCTTCAGTGTGGCAGCAGAGATAGTGAGGGGCAGGGACACAGATCTAGAAGAAGTTTCCCAGATATGGAGAGGAAGCGAAAAGAGGGTCGAGTTATTCCCACTGAGGCAGCGTAGAGGATTGTGTGGTTGCTTCAAAGAATCAATTTGATTTAGTGTCAGAGAGGTGATTTCCCCAGCAGAGACAGGCATAACGACTTCATCAGAGGCAATTTGGAGGCTTGATGTCATAGGGTCTGCGCAATGGATGATGTATAGGGATCAAATTTCTTCAGGTGCAAATTTATCTTAGAGTGTAAAAATGAGGTGAGAGGGATAAAATTTCTTCAGGTGAAAATTTATTTTACAGTGCATTGAACAAGCTAAGTTGTGACCACACGGGTGCCTTGTGCATGTTCGTGCGGGACATTTTCCATTTTCTTCCTTGTGCATTCGTTCGATCGAGTGTAGGGCATCACGCCTTACGAGGGTGCCCGATGAAACGAGTTCGGGTCGATTCGTTTCATTTGAGGGCACCCGTATCAAGTTTGCTAAGTTGTGACCGCACGGGTGCCTTATGCACATTCGTGAAGGCCATTTGCCATTTTCTCCCTTATGCGTTCATTCAGTCGGGCAGAGGGAATCGCGACTTGGGAGGACACCTGATGAAACAAGTTTGGGTCGGGTCGTTTGGTTAGAGGGTGCCCATATCAGGTTTGTTAAGTTGTGATCACACAGGTGCCCTGTGCACATTCTTGCGGGTCGTTTGCTATTTTCTCCGTTGTGCGTTCGTTTAGTCGGGCGAAGGGCATCGTGCCTTGGGAGGGCACCCGCTGAAATGAGTTTAGGTCGGGTCATTTGGTTAGAGGGTGCCTGTATCAGGTTTGTTAAGTTGTGATCGCACAGGTGCCTTGTGCACGTTGGTGTGGGCTGTTTGCCGTTTTCTCCATTGTGCGTTCATTCGGTCGGGCGGAGGGTGTCGTGCCTTGGGAGGGCGCCCGATGAAATGAGTTCGAGTTAGGTCATTTTGTTTTATGGCGCCTGTATCAGGTTTGCTAAGTTGTGACCGCATAGGTGCCTTGTGCACATTCGTGCATGTTGTTTGCCGTTTTCTCCCTTGTGCCTTCGTTCGATCGGGTGGAGGGCGTCGCGCCTTGGGAGGGCGCCCGATGAAACGAATTTGAATCAGGTCGTTTGGTTAGAGGGCACCCGTATCAGGTTTGCGAAGTTGTGATCGAATGGGTGCCTTGTGCACGTTCATGCAGGCCATTTGCCGTTTTCTCCGTTGTGCATTCGTTCGGTCTGGCGGAGGGCATTGTGCCTTGGGAGGGCGCCAGATGAAACAAGTTCGGGTCAGGTCGTTTGGTTAGAGGGTGCCCGTATTAGGTTTGCTAAGTTGTGATCGCATGAGTGCTTTGTGCACGTTCGTGCGGGCCATTTTCCAATTTCTCCATTGTGCATTCGTTAGGTCGGGTGGAGGGCGTCGCGCCTTGGGAGGGCACCTGATGAAATGATTTTGGGTCGGGTCATTTCGTTTGAGGGCATCTGTATCAGATTTGCTAAGTTGTGACGACACATGTGCCTTGTGCACGTTCGCGTGAGCCGTTTTCCATTTTCTCCCTTATGCATTCATTCAATTGGGTGGAGGGCGTCACGCCTTGGGAGGGTGCCTGGAAAAATGAGTTCAGGTCTAGTCATTTGGTTAGAGGGCACCTGTATCAGGTTTGCTAAATTGTGATCACACAGGTGCCTTGTATACGTTCGTGCAGGCCATTTGCTGTTTTCTCCGTTGTGCGTTCGTTCGGTCAGGTGGAGGGCGTCGCACCTTAAGAGGGTGCCCGATGAAATGAGCTCAGGTCGGGTCATTTGGTTAGAGGGCACCCGTATCAGGTTTTCTAAGTTGTGATCGCACGGGTGCCTTGTGCATGTTCATGCGAGTCGTTTGTTGTTTTCTCCATTGTGCGTTCGTTCGGTCGGGCGGAGGGCGTCACTCCTTGGGAGGACGCCCGATGAAATGCGTTTGGGTTAGGTCTTTTTGTTAGAGGGCGCCCGAATCAGGTTTGCTAAGTTGTGACCATACGGGTGCCTTGGGAATTATTATATATATACATTTAACTAAAAATTCATTCATCACCATTATATCCATGCAAAAAAAGGGGCGAGTTAAGATCATCTAGGAGTAAACCTGATGGACACATTAAATCACCATTAAATCCATTATTATATATATACATTTAACTAAATATTCATTCATCACCATCATATCCATGCAAAAAAAGGGGTGAGTTAAGGTCATCTAGGAGTAAACATGATGGATAAATTAAATCACCATGGACACATTAAATCACCATAATTTAAAATTATCTAGAAAAGCACCCTAATCCATTAGATCATAATATATTTTTCATACCAACACACATCTAACCATCCACATGTCCATTTATTTGAAAGCAATCCACAATATAGTCTTAAACTATATAAATTCCAATGCATTGTAGCAACTATATGTTCTAACCCTAGAATCAAACTTCATTGTTCATCTTCAACAATGTGTTCCACTCATATGAAATGTGCTAGTGGAAAGTTTTCCAGAATGGGATCATGATCATCTATCAATAACCTCCATTGTCGTTTCTTTTTTCTACTCTTCACTTGCTTCAACTGCAACCAAGTTGCTATGACCAAGTGACTATATTGGGCATAAATCACCTCTGGCTGGTAATCTTGAAAAATAATATGATCTTTACATTTCTTTACTTCTTCAAAGAAATGCCCCATTAACACCATTGAACCGATTGGGTATGTATAATTTGATGGATCATTATACTCTTGCAGCAACGTGGATTTAGACATAGTGCATCGTAATAAATAATAATGCACTTTTTCTTGATTATTTTATGGTGCAATGACAGCAAAGACATCACCTTCTCTAACTATATCAGAAACACGATCATAATCATTGTCAATCACAACCACTTCATTGTCCATTTCCTTGTCAGTCACGTTTCCAAATGGGGGCAATGGTGTCAATTCTTCGTGTTTCCATGGTTTAACAAATTTCTTAATTTGGTTTTCACAGTCATCGATGGACTTTGTCTGATCAATACATGCAGAAAAAAAGAAAGAGCACTTTCGTTTCTCAATGCAATGTATATTTGTCATGTTCTTACTCCTAATTGAGTGTAAACTTCTTGTTTGAGGGATTCCAAGGAAATTAAATGGCAGGGATCTATCAACATCACCCATTGCAATATTCCAAAAGTACCTACTTGAGAAAAACACACGTGCACATGTATGAGTCAAATTTGAACAACATTTAATATTTTTTTGATAACAAAAGACACACATATATGTATATACACATATATATATCTAGACATGTATAGTATATTGTTAGTTAAATGTGTATGCCTACCTATGCACATCAGCCATCCTTGGGTTCGCTACATGACTTAAATTGTCTTTGCACCAATTAAAAACATCTAAACAATTTGCAAGTTGGGAAGCTGAGTGATTCAATTGATGTCTCCTATGTGCACGTTTTATGCATGCCCTAGCCCCATCGTCCTCTCCTTTTCCATGCCTTGTCTCAAAGAAATTCCATGTATGTGGAATTTTTGTTCTCTTATGAAGACGAGACAACCAAAAGAACGATCTTGCTAATTTAAATTGACCAGCACAACCATTTGACCATACCCAATGTTCTTTAAAAGTGACCCTTCGTTTCAAAAATTCATTATAAATAACATTAAAACAATGCTGAACAAAACATGTATCATGTGTTTGATCATCACTGATGTAGAAATGGTACTCCTTAATCACCTCACAATTATTTTCATCGCTATCAAAACCATTGATAGCAAGCTCTGCATGTCTATACAAAATATGCACAAATATAGATACTTGCTCTAAATGATAATACTCACTTTGTGTCTCCTTTTGTGAACTAAACGTGTAATTCTCAGTGAAATCAACCACTCATAATATTGTTCCTTTTGGGAACACATCACGTGATTTCTTGAACTGTAAATCCTGCCATCGTGCTATATGACAATTCTTAATATATTTGTATATTTGCACCCTGAACTACTCCATAAAATATGTCACTAGAATCTCGTTGTCAAGTAAAGTGATATTTTTTAATGTTGTGCTTGAATCTAAAATAGGAGTGTAAGTAACATTTTCATATCACTTCCAATTCAGACTGAGATTTGACAGTTTGGGATCATTAGGATCAATGGGATACTTTGCATCGTAGAGTAACAAATGAGAACATTCTGCGCATTTTCTTCCACCAACACATTCTTTTTTATAAAATAATTCATTATTCTCTCATGCACATAATATCTTTGATAAAAATTCACGAACACTTGAAGGAGGGGGGTCATTTGACCAATATTTTATGCCAAAATTTACAAATGTCTTAAAAAACAATTGGAATTCTGCATGGTATCGACAACAGCATGTGTCTCAAATAGTGATAGGCCTGACATACCATCGTTTAATCTTCACAAATGTGCTAAGGGAAATCTTCACATCAGTATTACTCTCCATAAATTTCTGGAATAATTCTACTTGACTGACCTGTGTTATATGTTTGGAATGAGATTCATAAGCTCCCTTAGATATACGACGTCACACATAATCCTTTTCATTTGGCGACACACGAGAATTAAAATCCCAAAACTCTTTTACCCTATCCCTCACACCATCAGGAAGTCTATCATGATATGGATGCCTGCAGATAGTAGCCCAACATGCAAGTTCATCATTCTCATCCAATTGAATTCTAAATTTTGTATGCCTCCATAAACTTTTTCTTGATGTTTTAAACAATTTTGAAGTTGCTGACATCAACCAACTTGATGAAGTTTGTTTTATGACTACACCTGTTAAAAGTGCTCTACGAGCATTCTTTTCAACTTGAGATCGCTTCTTGGCTAGTGTGGAAAGCGCCGACATCACATTTTTTGATACCATTTCATTTGCTAAAACCTCTTTCTCACTTTTAATGCCCAATAATTCCACAACATTGTTGAGAGATTTGTTCTTTAAAAATCCACGTAACATCTGAGCTTGTGCTATGATAGACTTACCTTTAAAAATATGTTTCAATACAAAATTTACTTTATCTCGAATTGTCCTTTCAGCCATTGGTGGTCCCAATTCTTCAATTTTAGTTGGATCCATATTTTCTAGAAACTTGTAGTTGTATACAATGTTCTTAGAACTTCCAATTAATTGCAGTGAAATTCAAGGTGTGGTAGTATCTTCTTGTGCTTCTGATGTTATCCCTGCATAGATAACAATATTAACTTCTAATTTGAAATTGACATATACATATTTTTAATTTTAAAACTATCTTGAACTACAATGTTTTTAAAAAAAAAATACAAAATTCAAATTGAAGAAAATATTGACTCGCCGGTGAGATCGATATCAATATTCTCTTGGACATTTGTGTTTTCAATATTCTCATCGACAAGTTCCTCAACATTTCTCATTTCCTCGTCATTGTCATGCACCTCTACATCTATTTCACGATGCTCTACCTCCACGTTTATTTCATGGCTTAATCTTTCCCTTTCCTCTCATCTTTTTTTTTGTAATCTCTCATTTTTATCCATTGAATCAGTTCTTTTTCGATCGTGCCTTGATAGGAAATTCCTTTGGTTTCCCATGTTCAAAAAATTGGAAACCTAAAATCCAATTCTATTTGGACCAAATACCCAAAAAAACATAAAGACTTCAGAATAAGTACTTCATGATTTCAATAAGAGAGAAAATTAAAAATAAATAATTAAAATCATAAAGACATTTTGTAAAAATACTTCATGCCTTCATAAAGACATTTTGCAAAAATGCTCCATGTCCTCATAGAGAATTTTGAAAAAATACTTCATGCATCCATGCACACAAAAAAACTTCAAAAAATAATTTTGCACCGAGAAAAACTTTCAAAAAGATTTTCGCCAAAAAAAAATTGCACCCAAAAAAACTTAATTTTTTTTTTTTGCCAAAAAGAATTTTGCACATAGAAAATATTTGCACCTTGACAGAAAAAGAATTCGGACCCTCACACATTCCAATTTTCGGACCCTTGCAACTTCACAATTTTCATTGGTTCAGAATGGTGTGTGGAATTAATCTTTCGAACGAGAGTATTTATATAAAACTCTCTCCCGGGAAAGATTCCGTCGGTTTTCAATTAACATTTAGAGAATGTTTTATAATAAACTCTTGGACGAGAGTTTGCCTTCGCTAATCTCTCGGCCAAGATTTTAATAAACTCTCGTCCGAGAGTTTGTTAAACTCTCAGTCGAGAGTTGGCTTGGGTAAACTCTCAGGCACAAACTCTCAGCCAAGAGTTTTTTAAACTTTCGGCCGAGAGTTTAGCCGTGAGGTTAAATGTAACCTATGCCTATTTAAACTCTCATTCAAGAGTTTTAAATTTCTAGGTTGAGAGTTTAATAAATATCTCGTCCGAGAAATTATCTCAGTCGAGAGTTTCTGGTCAACGAAAAACCTAGAAAATTTTGCAGTTTTCAGGAACCTGTAACTTTGGAGGGGCGGAACACCTATAAAAACAAAATGTTATATTTCAGACTAGGTACCATTAGATTCATCTCTGAATCTAGTTTTTGATGATGTAATATTTGTGGAGTTTCATTAAAAATTTCAATTTTTTATTAATTTTATACTAAACTATGTCACTGTGGAATTTCATTGTTCGGAAAATTGCACTGAATGAAAATACAATAACTTTAAAATGGCAACACCAAAAAATTCAGAAAAATCATATTACAATTCCTCTCCCTATCTACTTCAAAATGGTACTCTCAGTTTTATTATTGACGATCACATTGAAAATAAAATCTAGGGGTCATAAAATGTACTGAAAAATCACCATTTTTTTGTCTTCGTCCATTTCAAAAAAAAAAAAAAAAGTAATTTAATCTGAAAATTACAGAAAAATAGTCAGTGTACTAGTGCAATATGTTTGTGTCAGTCTTTGCAGCCTTCCGCCAGTGATCAAACATGCTCTTACAAAGTGATTTTAAGGTGTCAAGGTCAAATTTTGTCATTTCAGTGAGCCTTCAAACAAAATTTGGTCACTAGGTATTAGGTCTAGGGTTTGCTTTCACTCCTTTCAGAGTTGTCCAAATGTCGGTCCATGTCACCATTCAGCTGAGTGTACCATCATCGCTGTATGTTTTTCATCATAATGTCAAGTTCCATTGGGTCATTTTACACCTTGTTCATGTTTCTAACAGTTTAGGTAAGGTTCATTTCCTCTCCTAGGGTTTTGAGGTACTCTCTTGATGGTCAAATCAACAACAAACTTGTATCCCGATGTTCATACACCTTCCCCTATCCTTAATGTACCTTATTAAACACTTCCCATCATTGAGACCCCCCAAATTCCTCATTTTCGCACAAACCCTAGTTTCTTGCTACAACTTGGCAATTTTCTAGGCTAGGCCTGTGTTTTTCCCTTTTGGACCCCTTCCCCTCACTTAATCTCTGAAATTCCACTTTCCCCTACTTCCTAACATCCCTCCCTACTTCCAAAAATTCTCTCAAGAATTTAGAAGCCCCTTATCCCCTTTATTTCGCTTCAGTTCGACAAATCCCTTGTTCCACACATCAGGATAGGTTTTACTCCAATGTTGTTTCTGAGCAATAAAAGATGAATTTCGGAAAAATGAGAGAGATTTTTGTCCAAAATAGGCCAGGGAAGAAACACCTCCTTCACTTTTTACACAGGTGTCATAGTTTTAGAGAAATGTCAAAAATACAGTCGCCTCAGGAGAATTGATGCACCTCTAGAATGACCTTGGGAAAATCAAGATTCCTCCTAGATTTTTTGGCCAACTTACTTTCTTGATGAGTCAAATGATAAGTAGACACAAAGATATTTCCAATGAGCTATCATGAGCTCAATTTGGAGTTGTTAAAGACCTTCAAAATTTGACTGCAACAACACTCTGCCTTGAGGCAGCCTCATTTTGCACATTTTGACCAGTCTTGGGAGATTTGATTTTTGATACGGTAAATGAACTTCAAATTGAAAAATTATAGTTGGGTTGGAAATTAGACTCAATAATATTTCCAACGAGCTATCCCGTGCCCAATTTTGACACCGGGAAGGTCTCCAAAAGCCTCCTGCAAAAAGGCGCTACACATTGGGTTTATGGCGCGACGCATTGGGTTGTTGCGCGACGCATTGGGCCAGGAAGAAAGTTTATTGCCATTTATTCAAAATATTCAAATCTGCTTGGTATATCTTGGTCCAATTAATTCAATAAACCTTTTAATTTAAAATGAACATGTGTTTGGTGTTTTTTGTGAGGATTTGAACACTAAAAAATCAAACCCTACTCTCTTACTTTAAGAAACGCTCCTAGGGTTTTGAAATTGATTTTGGTGTCAAATATTTACATTTCTCTTACCTCCTTTTTCCCCTCCTCACTGTTTATTTGATCACCACAGTCCCCATTCCCCTATCTCTTGACATCCCTAAAGTCAATCATCCCTATCCCATTCCCATTGTCCCCATACCATTTGTAAATTTCCCAAGTTATCCCAAATAGCTAAGTGGCTGTCCCAACACATAGATTTCAAGTGAAAAACTCACAAATTCACTTGATTATAGCCCATCATTTTAATTACCCTATTCCTCCATATTCCCTCCCATTTGACACATATTTGGCAATCCAATCAAAAACACCAAAATTCTCATACAAGACAACATAGACCTTGCATAGACCTTGGACATCATGGAGACAGATACTGATACATCCTATGATGGAGACAGTGATTCCACCACTGAAACTACATGCACATAGAAGGCCAACAAGGAAAAGAAACATGCTAAGGCACATGAAGAAGCATTATTGGGCGAGGAATCATGTTTGCAAGGCGCGAATCAAAATTCTGAAAGCAAAGCTAAAGAGGGCACTAAAGCATCGCAAAAGGCATGATAGACTCCAAATTTTGGCCGAAGCTTCTCTGGCCCAGCATAGTGCTTGATGGTGGACATTCAGCCCAAATTTCAAGAAATTTGGGAAACTTTTTGTCAATTTTGATTTTTTTGGCCTTATTACCAGTTTTCTTGCTGTTGCTGCTTTGCATAGCGTATAATTAGTGACTCATTTTAAAAACTTTGCATTTGGATTTTCATCAACGTTATGTACTATCATTACAAGTTTGGACAAGTTTTAGGTTTGCTGAAGGTGCTTACCTTAAATGACCTTTACTGCCCTTTTTTGGACACAAAGGCTTGATGTTGATTTGATTTTTGGAGGAAATTAAATAAAACCAAATCCAGTCCACAGGTTGGGCAGTAAATGACGAGAGACTTTCAACGAGCTATGCTACCTCAATTTGGACTTCGAATGCCTCAATGTGGCGCGACACATTGAGTGTTCAGGCGTGGCGCATTGGGAATTTTGGCCTAGTTTTCACTCAGCAGCTCAGATTTTCGCCTAGTTTTGGCCAGTTTGACTTTTTCATCTTCAATGTGAAACTTTTGATGTAACTTGATGTAATTACATGGCTTTGATGTAATTTTGGCACATTTTTACTTATGCTAGTAGATTCATTCACCAAAAAGTGAATTGTAACTGAATGAATCAGTTTCCTATCTTATAGAGGCAAGTTGTTTCATTGCCTATTTTCCAGTTCTTTGTTTAGATCTTGTTGAAAAAGCTCCTAAAATTGTGAGCTCGACCCCTAGAGGCTGGGGATGAGTTAGTGTTGTCTATATCTTGTATTTTTTCAGTCATTAGCATGGTTGGACACTTGGGATTGCTTTGAGCATCATTGTACATTCATCTCTGTAGTTTGGCAAAGGAATAGACCAGGGTTTGCAGCACTCCTTGGGATTCATGTGGCTCTTTGTTTTGATGATGTGTTTCTCTCTATTAATGTAAGTTTACTGGTGCTTTATGTGTATCATCTTCCCTCTTATTTCTTCTTAAGTTAAACAAACAAGGATAAAGGTGGAATTCATTAGATTTGCAGTGCTCTACCTTGAGTTTTGTTTAATTTTCTATGTTTTCAACTATTTGAAGAGGATTCTTGAAATTTTCTTGCCCTCTTCAACTCCTCACTAGTCTGAGCTGTCCATTTCATTCAAAATTGAAGTGTCAAAACAATTTCCTACCTTGCCCCATTCAGATCTCTACAAAAACTAGGCCTCATTCCCCAAACCCAAAATATGCCTTTCCCTTTGATCCAACAAACACCCTCAAAATCAAATCAAACTCTCTTACATATATACCTAGCCTAAAATCAGCCTTTATTCAAGTCATCTCAAGCCTCACTGATTATTTTTGCTGAGATTGACCAGGAGAGAGCCCTCTCCCGATCTGGTAGGGCTAGCTACCAGATTAAGCGTGGTTTGATGTTACCCTAGACTCTGCCTTCCTCAGCCTGAGGTAGATTTAGCCGATAACATAGTGGCGACCATAATGGGGAAGAAAAGTTTGTTGTTTGCTTTATAAACTACAGACGAAGCCTGAAGTTAGCCAGGTAGCCTTCGAAATGCTCTTGCTTTGCATTAGCGAAAGTAGATGAATGTTGCTTCAATCAATCTTTGGTCTAGTTGATGAACTGAACATCTGGTTTCCTCAGTAAGATCTAATCAAGTTCAGATCTGATTGTTGATGGTGGACAACGATCAGACACCGCAAGGCTGAAATCATTCACCTGGTGACTCTAGTGTCGAAGAATCCTAAGGTTCAGAATTTTTATGGTGACTCTACTCTTCAAGAATCAGTAGCCTAAGGAATTTCTTGGTGAATTCATTTTTATCAAAATGGTTTCGCTGGATCGAAGGTATGCTCCCATGAGCCGAGATCATATTCCAGGTTTTCCAAATAAAATTCCTAAGGTATATTGGCAAAGGAATTTGCCTACGTTTAAAGATGATGATAGGAAGGATGTTGCTTTACATCTGGTTAGATTTCACATACATATTCACAAGTTGAAGGTTGATTTTCCTGAAGACTGCTTGATGAAGATATTCATGGCCACTCTGGAAGGTGAAGCCCGATCTTGGTATGAAATTTTGCCGCCTGCTTGTATTTACTGTTTAAAGGATTTTCATACCATGTTCTTTGAAAGGTATAAAGAATCTTATCCATCCTTAACTTTAGTTCAGAACTGTTGTAGCCATGTTCATAGTTTTATTGAAAATCTTGAAAATTTTTATGAAGATGATGACTTCACGGACGATGAGATCATGGAGGCTTTGTATGAAAATCCATTTCAACAGCATAAAGAGAACTTAGAGGATACCCATCAAGATGCTCAGGAAACTTTGCAGCAGGATCAAGATCTTAGTACAATGGAAAATGATGAAAGAGAAGGTTTTGTTTCAGATCTGTCCATAGAAGAAGACAATATGCAAGAAAGTCAAGTTTCAATTTCGGAATGTGATAAAGTCAAGTCAGCTATTTCAGATCTGGATTCAGATCGTGATGATCAAGAATACCTTGTGCTGAATCCCATGAAGGAGAGCTCTGTTGTTGAGATCATATGGAATGAAGAAGACAGAGTTATTGATCCAAATGTTCTCATTTCATTAGAACAAAGCCTTCATGAGGAGGTAATCCAGTCAGTTCATGAAAAACAAGATGAGATCTTTGTTCAAGTAAGTGAAAAATATTCTTTCAATAACTCAGTGATAAATGATAATTTGATTGCCATGTCATATGAAGATGATCAACAATGTTTTCAAATTTCAGAAGATTAGGGAATTAAGGACTGTCATTCAGGTTTTTCATGTTTTAAAATGTTATTTCATGAAGACAATCATTGTTTGAGCAAAAGAAAACAAAACGTATTTTCTCCTTTGTTTGAAGATGAGATAGATCAACTCCTGAAAGGTCATGTTACAGCCCAAGCTAAAGTAGATTTGCAATGCCCACATGGTCAAGAAAGTGTTGGTGAAACTTCTTCCTCTTTTGAAAATGATGACGGTCTTGTAATTAGCTTTATAGATCAGCAAACAGATAATATTTTCTTTCATGAAGATGATAAGGCTGTCATGTTTGATAATCTTGAAGATTGTTTTTTGTTTAAGAATGACCTAGACCATGAAGTTGAGGAATATGAGCTTGAGAGAGACAATATGCCAGAATTTCTCATGGTCAAGGAATTTACAGCTAACACTCACATGCCAGAAGCTTATACCTCTTTGTGCCTTCCTATCACTCGGCAATCAATTATTCTTTTAGATCAGAATGAAGCGAGTAGTTGTATTTTTGCTACTGGATCTCAAGACCAACTAGTGCTTCAGGATTTTCAAGATCCTTTCATCATTATTTTGCAAGAATAAGAAAAGATAAATGTTTCCTGGTTCATTATCATAAGCCTTGGTTTCAGTGGTTATTGTGAGTTTCCTACATGTACATCGTTCTACCAACTCGAGAAAAGTGAGAGACGAATTTCAGTATGTAGCCATCTACTGGATTGGTTACATTGGAAGGCTCACTACACATGATTGTACATATTTCATCAGCAGGCAGTTGGTTGTCATCATGATTTGAAGCCCTCAAATCTCGATGGACTGCTGCCATTAAAAAGCTTTGTAAGTACTAATTTCAGTTAAGTAGGTCTTGAGTCATTTTTGTTTTAGTCAGTTTCAACATAGTTTCAGTTTGGAGGCAATAAAACTGAAGGCCTGATTTCAGTTTTGGTGTGTCAGTTGTTTGAGTCATTTGCGAGTTAGTTTTCAGTCTTGTTATTAAGTTAGTTTGTGTCGGTTTTCAGTCATGCATTTTAGCTTGAGTTTTTTTTATTCCATTGCCCAATGGATGAAGGCACTGTCTGCTTTCCAAAGATCTGTAGTTCTTGGCACCTCCAAGGAGCTACCATCCCCATTGGAGCCAATGTTAGTGTCAATATTTGCAGCCTTCCTCCAGTGATCAAACATGCTCTTACAAAGTGATTTTAAGGTGTCAAGGTCAAATTTTGTCATTTCAGTGAGTCTTCAAGTAAAATTTGGTCACTAGGTATTAGGTCTAGGGTTTGTTTTCACTCCTTTAAAAGTTGTCCAAATGTCGGTCCATGTCACCATTCAGCTGAGTGTACCATCATTCAGAAGGTTTTCATCATCATGTCAAGTTCCACTGGGTCATTTTACACCTTGTTCATGCTTCAGTTGTGCCTAGGTAAGGTTCATTTCCCTCTCCTAGGGTTTTGAAGGTAATTTCTCTTGGATGGTCAAATCATCAGCAAAAATTGTATCTTGATGTTCATACACCTTTCCCTATCCTTAATGTACCTTATTAAACACTTCCCATCACTGAGATCCCCCAAATTCCTCATTTTCACACAAACCCTAGTTTCTTGCTACAACTTGGCAATTTTCTAGGCTAGGCCTGTGTTTTTCCCTTTTGGACCCCTTCCCCTCACTCAATCTCTGAAATTCCACTTTCCCCTGCTTCCTAACATCCCTCCCTACTTCCAAAATTTTTCTCAAGAATTTAGAAGCCCCTTATCCCCTTCATTTCTCTTCATTTCGACAAATCCCTTGTTCCACACATCGGGATAGGTTTTACTCCAATGATGTTTCTGAGCAAGAAAATACGAATTTGAAAAAACTGAGAGAGGTTTTTGTCCAAAATAGGCCAAGGACGAAACAAATACTTCAATTTTTACACAGGTGTCATGGGTTTAGATAAATTTCAAAAATACAGTTGCCTCAGGAGAATTGATGCACCTCTAAAGTGACCTTTGGAAAATCAAGTTTTCTCCTAGCGTGGTTGGCAAAATGACTTTCTTGATGAGTCAAATGATAACTAGACACAAATATATTTCTAATGATCTATAATTAGCTCAATTTGTAGTTTAGGAATACCTTCAAAAGTTGACTGCAACAGCACTCTGCCTTGAGGCAGCCTCATTTTGCACATTTTGACCAGTCTTGGGAGATTTGATTTTTGACAAGGAAAATGAACTCCAAATTGAAAAATTTAAGTTGGGTTAGAAACTAGAATCAATAAGATTTCGAACGAGCTATCCCGCACCTAATTTGGACACTATTAAGGCCTCCGAAAGTCTCCTACAAAAAGGTGCTATGCATTGAGATGAATTTTGGAAATTTTGCCTTAAAAATAGAGTTTTCAGCCCGATGCGCCGTGCCACCTGGCGCTCGATTTTGATGGGGGACTCCTTTTGATGAAAACTCAAAATTTTTGGATTTTTCATGGAAAAATATGCATTCCTACCAATGGCCAAGATATTTTGACAGGTTTTGGGAGTTTTGGGTTTCCACAAGGGGATAAAACACCCTAAAAATGACCTTTATGCCCCTTTTTTGGATACACAGGAAGTAGTGTTGGGAAAACTCATTTTTATGGGAAAATGGAAGCCAAATTCCAAAATCTACTTGTTTTATGAAGTATATAGGAAGACCTTCCAAAACGCCCACTTGGAGCAAATTTGGACACCAGAAGGCCTTCAAAATCAGCCTTTCAAACTCGCGATGCACAGAGAAATCAAGCACGACGCATTGGGGATTTTTGCTCATTTTGGACTCAGTAACTCTGTTTTTTGCCTAGTTTTTGACATTTTGACTTTCTTGCTTCCAAATGTTAAAATAATGATATAATTTGATGTAATTTGATGGATCTTGATTTAATTTTGTTAAATTTTACTCATGGAGGTAGATTCATCCATCAAAAGGTGAATTGCAACTGAATGAATCAGTTTCCTATCTTATAGAGGCAAGCTGTTCCACTGCCTATTTTCCAGTTCTTAGTTTAGATATTGTTGAAACAACTCCTAAAATTGTGAGCTAGACCCCTAGAGTCTAGGGATGAGTTATGCTTGTCTATATATTGTATTTTTTCAGTCATTTTCATGGTTGGACACTTGGGAATGCTTTGAGCATCATTGTACATTTCATCTCTGCAGTTTGGAAAAGGAATAGACCAGGGTTTGTAGCACTCCTTGGGATTCAAGTGGCTCTTTGTTTTGATGATGTGTTTCTCTCTATTAATGTAAGTTTACTGGTGCTTTATGTGTATCATATTCCCTCTTATTTCTTCTTAAGTTAAAGAAACAAGGATAAAGGTGGAATTCATTAGATTTGCAGTGCTCTACCTAGAGTTTGTTTAATTTTCTATGTTTTCAACTGTTTGAAGAGGATTCCTGAAATTTTCTTGCCCTTTTAAACTCCTCACTAGTCTGAGCTATCCATTTCATTCAAAATTGAAGTGTCAAAACAATTTCCTACCTTGCCCCATTCAGATCTCTGCAAAAACTAGGCCTCATTCCCCAGACCCAAAATATGCCTTTCCCTTTGATCCAACAAACACCCTCAAAATTAAATAAAACTTTCTTAAATATATACCTCAGCCTAAAATCAACCTTTATTCAAGTCATCTCAAGCCCTCACCGATTATTTTTACGAGATTGACCAATGAGAGCCCTCTCCGTATCCGGTAGGGGCTAACATTAGACAATTGTGGTTTGATGTTACCCTAGGCTCGCCTTTCCCCTCACCTCCGTGTATATTTAAGCCACAACAATTTCATCTTCCTTTTCTCCAGAAATATAATACCAAACTATACTTTTTCCATGCATGCAAGTGTATATGTATCTCAAGATAAACTTACATAATAAATCATGTGTACTAGTTTTCCTCTCCAAGAATCTAATCCAATAATGCATAAAAGGATATATTTTTCTCTTCTATTATTTTTGAAGAGTTCTAACACAATAAATGCTTCATTGCATACAAATATATATATATATATATATATTTTATTTCCAAGTGTACTTAACACAATAATTATTCTTTTTCCAAAGATAGCTAACTCACTAGTTATTATGCATGCAATACAAAATATTTTTTTGTCATTTCCATACATGAGAGAGATTTGTAATATTTCCTTAAGAAATAACATGAATAACAAATCCTTCCCAAATAACAAAGCAACCAATTTCCTTTTACGCAGAGGTGTTATGTCAAATAATTCTCAAAAAAGTTATTTATATCTTTTTGCATGACCCAAACTCCTCATGCATGTAAAATCACATAATAAATTATAGTATATCAAATATACTATATATTATGGATGTGGACCTAAGCACATACTCTCTTCAAGGATCCAATGTTTCTCTTTAAAACTTTTAATGCATATGCATCATGAAAAAGTACTTGGTAGTATCTTAAATGAAATATTTTAATTCTTTTTCAAGAATTATAAACGTAACTATTATTTCTATAAGTACATAAACAATTATCCTTATTTGGTTTAAAAATAAAATGGAAGCACTTTGTTTTACTCTGTTTTTCCTGTTTAAGTCATCAACATTGGATGCAACTTTCGACCACATGGAAACAAATTTTTGAAAACCAAAATAGGTTTTTTTTGGAGCAGGCTTATTAAAAACAACCTCTTTCATTATTTTCAAGGGTGTCATAGTTTAGAAGGTTCAAATGAATCTTTGCAACCCATTGTCCCAGATTTAAAGATTAAATAATTTATCATTTTGGTCATTAACTTTGGACATGATTTCCAAACATATGGAAATGAGTTTTTGAAAATAAGAAGATTTTTTTGTTTGAAACAGCTTCATTAAAAAAAAAAAAACATCTCTTGTTTTTTACACAGGTATCATGGTTTGGAAGATTCCAATGAACCTTTTCCTCCCATTTTTCCACATTTAAATATGAAATAATTTCCTTTTTTTGTCATCAATTTTTTACCTGGATTTCAAGACATGGAAAAAGAAATTTTAAATATGAAAGAGGCTTTTTTTTGGGCCAGGCTCATCTACAAAAACCGCTTTCAGTTTGTACACATCTATCACATTTTGGGAAATACGAAGGAATCTATAGACCCTATTTTCAAATAACTCATGAAATTCACAGGATTATATAGCCATCAAAAACTTTTAAGAATTCAAAGCACATGAAATCTTCTAATAATTCAATGAATAAAATAGTTAGTCCTCTATGCTAGAAATTCCATAGAGGTTTTCTCAAGAAATAATCTTGATTCTTATCATATGAGTTTTTCCAAGAAAATAAATTGAATTCCTTTTTCATGATGTACCATATGAAAACACAATAATTTTCAAAGAAAATAGTTACTTATCTTTTGATGCATGCCTGGAATCCCTCCTTCATCTCTTTTGACTCCATTTTTCATGTATTATGTCATTCCTTCCCCTATTTTTCCCATAGGACTACAATAAATAAAATTAAGAAAATGGAAAATATTTTCTAAATCTTAAAAGAATTCCATAAATCACCCATAAATGTAACAACTTTACTTACCCATTTTTTTTTTCTATTTACACCATTTATGCTACTTTGTTGTAATTGACTTTTTTTTTAATTTTGTCGTATCACCATCTTTTACAACATCTTTACTTTATGTCTTCAACATTTCTTATAACGACATATTTTTTTCCAGAACTATGTTGCCAATGATGATCATACCAGCACATCTTGTTTCCACAATTCATGTTTTAACCTTTCTTGTCTTTTGTTACATTTCGTCAATGTACACGACTTCTGTTATAATAGTATATTATTTTACTATTAATTTACCTCCTGATAATACTATGCCTTTCCTAGTATTTTTCTTAGCATGATAACTTTAATAAGTACCATATTAAAGTTATCTATTTCAACATGTAACCACATTCTAACTTCATACTCACTATCCAAAGTTTCAATTCTAATTATATTCAATACCATCACTTATATTTTACGCTTATAAAATCTCTTTTAAAAGTTTTAATCAACATTCAAATATGATTATAACAAGGATTCGATCTCCATGTATGGATCTTAATTATTTCGTTGCTAACACTTAGCCCACTAATAAATACATACACATCACCACTCCAATGGTTTATGGAAATCATTGAAAATTCATATCCAATGCATTTCCAATTACTCCCATGACATGATCATTAGGGTGATATTTGAATTTAATATTTGACTTATGAACATTGTCATTATAAGGATATTTGAATCATATACATAAAACGTTACATATAGCCATGTCTCCTTTATGATACTAATTTTTTTGGTACATTTGAGTTCTGATGCATCAATTAGTTGAACTAATATATTAGTCTAATGTTTGAACATATTATGTTGATATTTGACTATCCCATTTGTATTCTATTGTATCCCTTTCATAAATTTTATGAGAGCTCCTTTATAACATTCCTCTGTTCAAGGCGATTAGAATTTAATTGATTGTACTTCGTTTTTACTTCGTCACGTGGCCTGGTTGATTTACGATCCATTGAACCATGGATCTGTGCCACGTTGACAGTGGAGATGAGGTTGTATCTCCTCCCTCCATTATCCTTGTTAGGTTTCGATGGAAAGTCATTTTTACTTGTTTCATTTTCATTTGATCATATCATATGAGGGTTCGACTCTAGTTCACCACTCATGCCATTATGCATTTATACAACCATTTATTTTTACTTTCAGTGGCATAATCAACCTCAAGTAAACAATTATCATTCGTTTTATTTATTCCTGTAATTTACTATTTTTCATTTTCTTTATATAATTTAACTGCGTTTTTGTTTTGTTTGTGGAAATGAAATAGAGTTGTCATTTCATGAAATGCATTGAAGCATTCTTCATGCCCACCACTCACTACAACCTTGAGGTAACACCATTTCGGGTTTTTCTGGTAAGTTAAATCGATTTTCAACCATTTTACAAAAAGAGAGTTTGTCTCTGGTACATGTGACAATGGTACTAGCTTATTTTGTCTATCATTTTTCTTCTCCTTTTATTATTGTAATGGAATTTCTTCTTGTGAAGGAATTACTTGGTTTATGTTTTTCATGCTGAATTAATTCTCATGATTTTTCTACAAATTAATTATACATTTTATGGATACGTTTTTCCCCAAATTTTTATTTCCTTTAACAAAGATATGATTTAGTTTAGTTTCCACATAATGTTATTTAATGGATATGTCTTGTCTGTAATAAAATTTCCGTGTTTGCAATTCGATTCCTCATCGAATTCCTCTTAGTTATCTTCGTTGTATCTATGCTCTCTGAGACTATATACTTTACATTAACACTCTTTTTTACTTCTTTGTTTCTATATTTTCCCCTTAATTTTGTATTCTATATCATGTAGATGTTGAATTCATTTTGCACACTCATTTTAACTCCAGTATGAGTACTTAGTTATAATTTTAAAATTTCGTTAGGTAGTATGAATACCCTATTCAAGAGTCGCTTACCCTCATGACTATAACCATCATTTATCCTCCATGATGATGGTAATTTTTTTTATTACAATAAGCCCTAATGGTAGGGGAAACAAATTGAAATTATTTATATAACTAAGTGGTTATATTACTCAATAATGTTTATAACAATCTATATTTATGTTTGTATAATTTCATTTTTTACTTGCATTCCTTTTCCTCAGTTCTGGTTTTCTTCGTAATAACGCAAACCAAATAATTCTCGGTAGTCCATACTATCTGGAAATGATGGGTAATCAAGGTTATTAAATTCGTTTTTCAATTTGTTACGGATTGAAATAAAAGTACCATTTATGTATACCACAAAGATATGTTTTTAATGACTCTGTATTTAATTACAGAAGTCTATTTTATTTAGATAATTATATTTATGGATTATATATATGTCTTTTAATTTTTCATAGCAATTAAATTGGTAAAATATTTTTAATTTCTTCATTTAGGAAGTACTTATAATTTTGTTAATCTCCCTCAATTAATAAATGATTTAATGTATAGGAACTCTTCCTCTTTCTTCGAGATCATTCTGAGTTTTTGTTAAATACCCCATCTGCCAGAATAAAGGTAAATTTATTTTGATACTTTCAATACTGTCACTACAGTATCTTTCTTTGTACTTTTACCATCATGAACTCATTAATTTTCTTCTTTGTGAACATAAATAATTTCACTCCTTTAAATTGACTAATAAGGTAATCGTCTATTGTAACTACCATCGTAAATTTCTCATATTTTGTCTATTTATTTAAATTATTATATTTAGATGTTAATCCCTCTGTATATAGTGTTCTTGTACAGTTATTGCACCTCTCACAATTTACCACTCGTCAACTTCTGCATTCTTACTCACAAGCCTTGATAGTTACTTTTATTCCTTCTCTTTACATTTTGGTTGATACCATGCATATAATTCAATCACTTGAATTCAAGGATATTTAATCATGTATAATCTATGTAATTAATACAAATAACATTTGAATTCAGTCGATGTAATCATAGCAGTTTATTATGACATATTCTATCACTTTTAATACAAAATTTTGTTCCTATTATGATGATAAAAGTTCATCTTTATAAGGAATTTGTATATGTATTTTTCCACTTATTGGTAGTATTTCATATACCTATTATTTTTAAACATGAGTTCTACTTAATGTTATGTGTAACATTGTACTATCTTCTAGTACTTCAATATGTAACTGATGTTTAATTTCTTATTTAACCATAAGAATGAAAATATATATACAACTTTTGTGTTTGATGTACAGTAGAGGTATTTAGAGTTAATTTATACAAACATGTTTTCTTCTATATTGATAATTATCTCTCATTGTATCTAGAATTTTGTTTCATTATTTTTTACAGAGTAACTATGTTAAATATTTCTCTTACATCCTTTTCACCTCTAATGATGTATTTACTGAATTTAATATATATATCCTTACAACCTTACAAAAAATTTAAATCCTCCTAATTGGGTTTATACATTTTGTTGGTTGGTTTACTAATTTAATTATTTTATGTAACTATAGAGAGATAAACTATATCTGCTATAGTATGTTCTATTAAATACATTACACTCTGCAAACTTAAAACTAACATAATTCCATTATACTATTTAATAACTCAGAAAAGATAATTTCCCACTTATATTTCTACATAAACCATCATCACTCTAAACTATAATTCTTAGCATAACAAAAAAATCATAAGACATAATTAAATTAATTGTGCATACCAATTCTGATAAGACTATTTTCCACCCAACCTTGAGCTTTTTCTCCACATCTCCCCCCGAGCAGAGACGAATTCCTCCCAAGGTGTAGAAAACCTCTTGTATACCCTGGAATGGCTTATTTAAGCCCTCTTTACCTTCAACATGTCTCCATAACTGCATCCAATTAAATCAGGATGTTGCTTTCCTTTAGCCTAGGCTTTACTTTTGTTTTTTCTAGAAAATCTCTTTAAAACTAGATTTTTCCTCATTCTACTTTTATTTCACCTCTTCTCAGTAACTTTCCACTTTACTGAGGCATCTTTTAGATTTTTATCTCCAATCTAATATTTTTAATTTATTTTATTTTTCTCCAAGTATTTTTGGATAAATTGGGAAAGTCTTTGGATTTAATTCCATCCTCATGGACTTGAATCTTGGTCTCCAATATACTCTAGTATTTTCACAGTAATTAAAATTCCACATTTATTAATTTAAAAAATATAATATGTCCACACATATAGTTTTCCTTTAGATCCACTTAACCTTTAGGATTTTCAACTGTCTAATCAAAGAAATTCAATAGGGACATTACAATAAATCACTCCATAAATCTGATTTTTCCTAAAAAAAAAAAAACACTCCATAAATATCTCACGCTTTTATTTTGAAGGTATATTTGTTTTTTCCTTATGAGAAAAATATCACTTATCCATAGTTTTTCCGAAACTATTACTCATTATTTCTAAAACTCATAAAATAAACCAATTTGGAAATATAATTTATTTCAATAGACGAATATAAATTATTCTAAATAAAATAATTAAGAATTAATTCTTTTAATATTCTTATAATAAATAATTACAAGACTATTCTTCATGTAATATCAATATAAGAATTAATAATATTTAATTATTCAACAAACCTCATTTTACGAAAGTTT
Organism: Pinus albicaulis; assembly: GCA_034641835.2. Classification (NCBI taxonomy): domain Eukaryota; kingdom Viridiplantae; phylum Streptophyta; class Pinopsida; order Pinales; family Pinaceae; genus Pinus; species Pinus albicaulis. The sequence continues at coordinate 667,825,556 of CM076578.1, read as the reverse complement.
TTATGGTGGCCTATGTCAGGGATATTACATACTCCCCCCTTAAATAGAACATCATCCTCGATGTTCTTCTCTTATTGGAACATTAACCTTTTAATTCTCCTTACCAATTATTAATGTAATGTCAAATAATACTCTAATCATAATAATTCAAAAAAAACTCAAGGAGAAATAACCCTTTAATCATCATAATGATAAGAAAAACTCTATCAAGTTTATGTTGTATTTTATTTAGGAGTTACACTAGTCTTTCTTTCCCATTAGTGTTGTTTGCAAATTACTATCTTTCTCTCCCACGTTAATTTCAATCATATTAAACTCATAGAATTTATCTCCAACCATTTTCCTCTAGTTTGTCAGGAATTTAGAGTTCAATAACTCATTAATTTATCTAATATGAATTATTTTAGTCACATATATATTTCAATTTATTTTTTTTATGCATGCATATAAATAAGTCATTTCTAATATGTTCATTTTCTCATAAAAACCTACCAACACATCCGATTTCATCAAAATTGTGGCTTAGATAAATTATATATCATGCATGCAAGACTATAACACATGAAACAACTTTGATACATGTAATTTGTAGACTATTATAACATCCAGCATATTTAGATAATTTTGAAATCAATAACCAAACATAGACATAATTTCATCTAATCGTAGTTAATTTATGAGAGTTATTCAAGAATCGAGCATATTCCACCCAACTGTGAACTATCTCCAATATTTCTCCACCGAGCTAAGATCTACTTGCTACTGGAATCAACAACCTCATTGATTCCTTGGCGGTTTATTTTATAGATTTCTTCCCAACATATATTTAGCAGCGTCTTGCTTTAAGGTCTGCCAACCTTTTTCCTAGGACTTTTTTTTTATATTTTCTGAAAGAGATACTTTCATTTTTCTTTAAATAACACCTTTCTATCCATTTTTCTTTATTTTACCCCACTTAGTATTTATCTCCAACTAAGTGATTAACGTAATTTTTCTCTCCCATTATTTTAATATTTTCATCTTTATTATTTTCTCCAAGGGATTTTTAGGAGAATTTTAGTTAAGTTCCATCTTGGACATAACCACCCATAGCTTTTCATAACGTGGAAATAAGTCTTCTAAAACTCTAGGTTATTTGCTGAATATCACAACAAATGTATTCATTAACATCATCACATCATCCCCATCATGCCTTCCATAGTCATTGAATATAATAATAATTCAATGTCTAAAAATAGTCAATGTCTAAAAATCCATTGTAATTTACATAATTGTCCATTTTCATAGCATGAATCTATACATGACCTTGAACATGTGTCCTACAATTTGTCAAAGTACATTGACAACAATTCATCACATGTAATACAAGTGGTATATATTCAAAATTTTCACATAATAACAATCATGCAACTTAAAAAAAACACATTAACATTTCTTGCATACCATACAATTATACTTTCTTTAAGGTACCACTTTACTAACCATCAATATTATAGAGAAATAACATTCTCATTGAACACTAGGACAGAAAATGTGAGCGACAATCATTTAAGAGACAACCACTAGGGAACTTTGGGAAAATAATTTGCAATCAAGAAATATGCAACCACTGTAGCCTATTATCAAATAGTTTGAAAGAATGAAATATACAACCAATGAGCCATTCTAATAATAATTTTTCAAGCATGAAATCTATAATCAATGAGACATTCTAACAAATTGTTTGCAAGCATGCAATCTACCACCATTTAAGAATTTTAACAACTAGTTAGTGGACATGAAATAAATTCCCATCAATATGTTTAAAATATTAGAGAGGTAGTAAAAATATAATTTTAAAAATATCATGAATCATATTAATATCATCAATGGTAAAATTTCTGCAAAACAACACAACCAACAATCCGTATAGGAGCGACTAATTGGAAAAGTCGACTAGATTATGGATCTGAGTCTATTAACATGGTTGATAAATTAACTTAAGGTATTAATACCCCTTGATGTTATGATGAATCACATCCAAAACTCCCATGGATTCAATTTTTTAAAACAACAAAACTTTGGATCCCATTTACCAATTTTTTCAAACACATGGAATGCAAACTTTCATCTACAACTCTACATGAAGAAAGACAACCCAAAATTATGCTACTATGAGTTTTTCATTGAATCTAAGTTCACTATATGAGTTCCACTTGACTCATTTCTTATTTTTAACTCCTAAAAAGGTTCTTTAATATATATATATATATATATGACAACATTCCATTGTCCTCTTCAGGGTTAACCACAAATTATAAATTATTTGTTTATCACAAAAACACAAATGCATTCATTCATTATAAGCAAATCATTATAACTATAGTCATTTTTTTCCTTTTTTTTTCTTATGCACCATAATCATTGTTGTAATACTATGCATGCAAATGTTGGTAATTAATTCACACTATAACTAGTCATTGGTTAATATTGTTCATCGGTTGAAAAGAGGGCTTATTCTCTTTTATCCACATCCATATTAAAATTTGATGAGAATAACATTTAAAGAAACATTATCACTTTCTACTCTTTAATGTGGTCATTTATCATGCATCATGCATATCATGTAAATTGTAGTCTTCTGCAAGTTCAATTAGATTCATACCTGATATAATGCCCACTAGCATCATACCTCTACTTATTTTTTACTTAACGATTCCCAAAAGGCACCAGTGTTTCAACCTTTTTCTCTGATATCATTTGTAGCACACTGCAGTAACCTCGCAAGAAAATGCATGGAGTAGGAGATTTTTTCAACATTTACCAATGTGTAACTTTCTAAATTACTTTATATATTCCCTCTTTAACCATTATAATACCCATCATCATCACCTAGAGAAACATTTAGTAAAATGAATAGTGAGTTACACAACCATTAATTTTCCTCGTCGTAGCATATTAACTTAAATTTCTTGTTATAATTATGCATCAATTCCATGATCATTTTAACTCAAGTAGTAAACCACATAATTGATAATATAAACATCACATCATGAAAGAAATTAACATCATGAAAATGATGCGATGAATGATCACATCATTGGACACTGATATACCCTGGAAACCTTGTAGGGTGAAATCTATCAAACATTTAATTTTATTATTAAACACTCATGAGTGTTTTCACCCATAATTCAATGTATACAAGGGAGTCCATACCTTGACACTTTTCATAAAAATTACATATAAAATAAATATTAAATGAAACATAAATATCTAAACTATTACAATCATCATGATATCATCTACCCACGAATCCTCAAACCTTGTATGTGTGGTAGAGTCATTTCCATCAGTAGGTCATCCTATAGTTTGAACTCATAAACCTCCATGGACTAACAAATATTTAATTGCTACATTCAACATGAATAATTATTTGCTCAAGTCACTATAATTTCCTACCATTGTTATCATCAGCACACTTGATATCATGACTAGATTAAATATTAATAAACCAATCATGAATATTTATTTGTGACACTTCAATAACTATTTGTATGCATGTAGAGAACATAAACAGAATTTCATGAAATCCTTTCACATGCATTAGTAATAGATAAATCACTATCAAGTGTCATATTTCTAACAAATGCAATATATTCATTACTTATGCAAGAGATTATATACTTATTCATACAAACGGATGTTATTTTCCACACAAGAACTATTCACAATGACTATTATGTGTAAAAATGTCAACTCTATTTCAAACAAAGTTAACATACTAGTTATAATTTATGCATGCAACTACTTGTCCCCCACAACATGTAAAACATATATTTATTTTCAAAGTAAACTAAATAAATATTGCATGGAAAAATAAACACATTTCTTTTCCAAGGGATCAAATGCATACCATTTATTCTTTCATGCATGCAAAGGGACATTTCTCTCTTCTCCAAAATATCTAGCCCAATAGCAATGCATAATATTCTCCCAAAAGAAAGCTAATACCATAACTAATCCCTTTAGGTGTGAAAATACATATTATTTTTCCAAAAGAAGGCTAACACAATCAATATTTTGTGATTGCATATTCCTTTTCTCCAGAAATCCAATACCAAAACTATAATTTTTCCATAATTGCAAGTATATATGTTTCTCTAAATAATATTACATAATAAAGCATGTGATTACTAATTTTCCTCTCCAAGAATCTAATCCAATAATGCATACAAGGATACATTTTTGAAGAGTTCTAACACAATAAACTCTTCATGGCATTCAAATATATATATATATATATATATATATATATATATATATATATATATATATATATATTCCAGGAAATTTAACAGACTAATTATTCTTTTTCGAAAAGATGGCTAACTCACTAGCTATTATGCATGCAATAAAATATTTTTTTATCATTTCATACAATAGAGAGATTTGTAATATTTACTAAGGAAATAATATGAATAATAAATCCTTCTCAAATAACATAACCTATTCTCTTTTACGCAAATGTTTTATGTGAACTACTTCTTACAAAATTTATTTATATCTTTTTGCATGACTCAAGCTCATCGTGCATGTAAAATGATATAATAAATTATATTAGATAAAATATACTAGATATTATTCATGTGCACCTAAGTAGATGCTGTCTTCAAGAGTCTAATATTTCTATTTAAAACTTCTAAGGCATATGCATCATGAGAACATACTTGGTAATATCTTAAATGTAATAACTTAATTATTTTTCAAGAATTATCAGCATAATTATTATGTCTATAAGTACATAGACAACTATTCTTATCCGATTGAAAGATCAAATGGAAGCACTCTGTTTTACTCTATTTTTCCTGTTTTAGTCATCAATTTTGGACGTCACTTCCAACCATATGGAAATGAATTTTGAAAACAAAAACACACTTTTTCTTGGAACAATATTATTAATGAAACCTCTCTCATATTTTTCACAGGTGTTACAGTTTAAAAGATTTGAATTAATCTTTACAAACCATTGTTCCATATTTAAATATTAAATAATTTCTTGTTTTGATCATTAACTTCGGACATGGTTTATAAACATATGGAAATGAGTTTTTGAAAAAAGAAAGAGGTTTTTGTTTGAACGACTTCATTGAAAAAACCCTCTCTCAATTTTTACACATGTATCATGGTTTGGAAGATTCAAATGAATATTTTCAGCCCATTTTTCTATATTTAAATATGAAATAATTTCTTGTTTTTTATCATTAATTTTTTACACGGATTTTGAGAAATGGAAAATGAATTTTTTAAATATGAAAGAGGATTTTTGCTGGACCAGAATCATCTACAATGATCTCTTTTGTTTTGTACATATCTCACATATTTTGCAAGATATGAAGGCATATCTGGACCCTATTTTCCAATAACTCATGCAATTCATAGAATTATCTAGCAATGAAAAACTTTTAAGAATTCAAAGCATATGAAATATTATAAGAATTAAATGAAAAAAACACTTGGTCCTCTACGAAAGAAGTTACATAGAAGTTTTGTCAAGGAATAATCTGGATTCTTTACCATATGAGTTTTTCCAAGAAAATAAATTAAATTCTTATTTCATCATGCACCATATGGAAACACAATAATTTTCAAATAACATAGTTACTTATCTTTTGATGCATGCTTGGAAGAGATTTTCTAAATCTTAAAAGCATTCCACAAATCACCCATAAATCACTCCATAAATCTTATTTTTCCTAAATCTCAAAATCACTCCATAAATCTCTCATGCTTTTCTTTTTAAGGTAGTTTTTATTTTTCCATGTGAGCAAAATATCACTTATCCATAGTTTTTCCAAAATTGTTACTCGCTATTTCTAAAACTCATAGATTATACCAATTTGGAAATATAATTTATTTAGATAGAAGAATATAAATTGTTCTAAATAAAATAATTAATAGTTAATTCTTGTAATATTCTTATAATTAAGAATTACAAGAATATTCTTCATGTAATATCAATATAAGAATTAATAATATTTAATTATTCAACAACCCTCATTTTATGGCAGTTTTTACGATAGTGTATGCCACAGATATTACAAATATCATGTGTCTAACAAATCATATTCATTGCAAATAATAATTTTAATAAACTTATGGTAGGATTGGGGAGCCATGAGGTAATTATGAACAATTAATTATATTACCACTATTATTGTTTCCCCCAAATTAAAAAGGAATTAATGGTTTACACTTGTTTGGTGGTTCTCAAATTGTCATAAAATGGATATAATTACATTAAGACTAGTATTGTTTCCCCCAAATTAAAAAGGAATTAATGGTTTACACTTGTTTTGTGGTTCTGAAATTGTCATAAAATGGATATAAAATGAACAAAGATGTCACAAGGTATTTCTAGATTAAGTATTGGAAGAGGCCAAAGGTTTTAGAGTTTTTTTCAATGATATTTCTCTTCAACATGTGTGCAAAGAGAGAAATATGGAACCTTATGGTTTACCCAACACTAGAATATTATGCATTAGAGGAAATTTTAGACTAAAACTTCACATGAAATTTTCACATAATTTCCATGTCACAATATGTAAACCAATCAAAATTATTTAAATTTAAAACGAGGTACATGTAAATAATTTGGAGGTACAATAAGAAAAACTATTTTTTTAATTGTATTTTGGATTATCTCCTTATAGGGTTACTCAAATTTAAAGTGTATACACTTAATGGATGCAGAATTAAATTATACATCCAACGAGTACCCATCATGCATACCTTTTATAAGACCCACATTGATAAAAATTGAATATACATTTAAAAAATGAGTTTCAACACACTTTTTAAACATATCTTCAATTTTTATCAATGTGGGTCTTCTCAAAAGTATGCATGATGGGTACTCGTTGGATGCATAATTTGATTCTACAACCAACGAGTGTTTACACTTATTTTATTCTCCCACTTGTTGTTTTCTTTCCGTGGGGGGCCACAGGAGAGCTTAATCATTAGCCCAGCTCTGCAACACCCATTGTTTCTCTACACCAAGAGAACTTCTAAGTGCTCACAGACTTTGTCAATGCATCTACAACATTCTTCAAGGTGTCCACCTTTACCAGCAACACCCTTTTAGCCTCAACCATATCTCTCACAAAGTGATATTGAACATCAATGTGCTTTGTATTTGAATGATAAGCAGGGTTCTTAGCCAAGAAAATTGTACTTTGGCTATCACATTCTATCTTTATAGCTTCTTGTACCAACCCCGTACTTTAACATAATCTCTGCAACCAAACTGCTTCCTTTCTTGCATGAGTGGATGCTATGTATTCTGCCTCTGTAGTTGAAAGAGTGACTACAGACTGTCTTTTACTCAGCCAACTGACTGCACCTCCAAATAGGCTAAACACATACCCACTTGTAGATCTCCAGCCCAATCCACATCAACAAACCACGAATGTCCAACATTCTTTCCAATCCCGGTCTTCCCTAGTAGCACAAGCCATAATCACTAGTGCCATGCAAATATCTGAAAACCCACTACACTGCTATCCAATGCTCCTTCCCTGGGTTTGACATAAACTTGCTCAATACTCCCACTGCATGTGCAATGTATGGTCTAGTACAAACCATTTCATACATCAGGGTACCCACTGTTGCATATGCAACACGAGACGTATCTTCCTCTTATTCTTGTGTCTTGGGAAACTATCCAGCAGACAAATTTACACCTACAAGAATTGGAACATTCACCGGTTTACTATATTGCATATTGAACCTCTGCAATATAGTCTCGACATACTTCCTCTAGTTTGACCAAAGCTTCCTCTTTTCATGATCTCTCTTAATTTCCATGCCCAAAATATAGTTTGCAGCACTAAGATCCTTCATGTCGAATTTGGAGAACAGTTGAGTCTTCAAATATTGGATAATTTCTTTGTCATTTCCAATCAACAACATATCATCCACATACAAGACCAAATAAATAACACAGTCACCAATTAATTTAAAATAAACACAATGATCCTCCTTGATTCTAGTGAAGCCAAGTCCCCATATATAGATATCAAATTTCTTATAACACATCCTTGGTGACTGTTTTAACCCATACAGATACTTATTTAACCTGCATACCAGTTCTTTCTTCCACTTCACCATAAAGCCTTCAGGTTGTTTCATGTAGATCTCCTCTTCCAGATCCCCATGAAGAAATTTTGTCTTCACATCCATCTATTCTACCTCAAAACCAAATGCAGTAGCAACAGATAAAAGTAATATAATATAAGTAACTTTGGCAACAGGAGAAAAAATATCACCAAAATCAATTCCTGGCACCTGGGAATAACCTTTTGCTACCAATCGAGCTTTGTATTTCTCCACCTTGCCTTCTACATTGACCTTCTTATTAAACACCCATTTTCTCCTGATGGGCTTCCTTCTAGCCAACAATTCCACCAGATCCCATGCCTCATTTTTATGCAAGGATGCCATTTCATCAACCATGGCCTCCTTCCAAAGTTTTCCATCCTCTGAATCTACTACCTCCCTGATGGTTTTGGGATCATCATCAATTGTAGTTAAAGTAAAATTTGAATAGAAATCAGATGGACTATACATTTCTGGTTGTCTTCTTTCCCGAACTGATCTTCTCACAGCTGGAGTTTGTGGCTCTTCCTCTTCTAAGTCTTCTTCTGTTGTAGAGTCTGATTCATCCTCCTTTAGCTCAAAGTCTATCTTCTCAAGTTCCTTTGGTAGGACTTCATGTTTAAAAACATCTTTCAACTCTCTAAACACCACATCTTGGTTGTACACAACCTTCCGTGTTTCTGGGTTCCAAAGCTTGTAACCCTTTAAACCATCCTTATACCCAATAAATATGCACATTTCAGATTTATTGTCTAACTTGTCCCTTCCTCCTTTGGAAAATGTACATATGCATCACATCCAAATACCCTCAGATGTGAAAGAGAGGGTTTCTTACCAATCTATACCTCATGTGTAATCTTATCCTCCAACACTGATGAAGGTGATTTGTTAACCGAGTAACATGTAGTCTCTACTACCTCTGCCCAGAATTCTTGTCCAAACCTGGTAACACTGAGTATGCTTCTTGAATTTTCCATCAGTGTTATATTCATTCTTTCTGCAACTCCATTTTTCTGAGGTGTGTGTGGATTAGTCTTCTGCCGTGCTATAGCACACTTCTTACAGAACTCTTTAAATTCCTTCTTGCAGAATTCTCTACAATTATTTGTCCTCAGCACCTTTATCTTCTTCTCTGTATAGTTTTCCACCAGAGCTTTAAATTATCTATCAAAGACTTCAGATTTCTTCCTCAAGAAATATATCCATGTATTCCTTGAGAATTCATCTATGAATGAAACATAGTACACATAATTTCCCATTTATCGAACCAACACAGGTCCAAACATGTCACTGTGCAAAAGTTCTAATATCTTGTTTGCCCTCTTAGCACCAGAAGAAAAACTCACCTGATTCTTCTTCCCATATACACAATGTTCACAGAAATCTAAATCCAGAGAGAAATTATACATACCTCCTACCATACCATTTCTATGCAGTATCTCAAGGCCCTTCTCTCCAATAGTCCAAGGCTTTGATGCCATAGCATGGTATTTTCTCCAGAGACCGCTAGGCTTTCCACTTCACCTTCAAGAACCACAAAACTGTTGCACCCATCAATAACAATGCTACCCTGAAGCTTGTACAAAGTTCTAATCTGAACCCCTCGCATTAATACCAGTGCTCCTCAAACCATCTTACAGGTATCTTTCTTGAACATTATTTTTACATCTACATCATCCATCTTGCTTACAGAATTCATATTTCTGTCCAATGCGGGAATGTGCAGAACACCATGAAGTGTTCTAATCCTTCCACCTTGCAGCTTCAGTTTGAATTTTCCATGTCCGATGATTCCGACCTTCCTATCATCCCCTAGGAAGATATCACCACCATTATATTTCTCATACTCGAAAAACCACTCCCTATGGGAAATGAAGTGAAAGGATGCACTCGAGTAAATCAACCATGTCTCAGTATCTACATGTGTATTTGAAGAAGAAGCCAAATACACATCCCCACCTTCATCCGAGGTGGTTTTTTCCTCTGCAAAAGGAGCATCATTAGATCCTCTTCCTTTCTCAAGAGATTTAGATCTGTAGTCCTTTTTGTAATGGCCTTCCTTTCTGCATTTCCAGCACACGTTTACAAACCTTCCAGGAGATTTAGATCTCCCTCTAGTTTTAGATCTCCCTCTCAAAACCTTATTCTTGTTTTTGTTCTGGGACCTTCCTCGTACAGATAAGGCATCTCCATTATGGTCCTCCATATTTCTCCGTCTCATTTCCTCTGGCAGCAAGGGTGAGACAATGTCATCAAAATTCAAGGTAGTTGTATTGCTACCTATTTCAATAATGAGACTGTCCAATGAGTCTGGTAGAGAACACAACAAAATAATACACTTATCCTCATCTGCGATTTTAATATCAAAATATGACAGCTGACTTACCACAGTATTGAAGGCGTTCAGATGCTCTGTCACCAGTCTTCGTCCTTCATCCTTAGGTTATGCATCTTTTTTCACAGGAACAATTTATTCACCAGAGACCTATATTGGTACAAAGTCCCAAGTTTGTCCCAAAAATTCTTCGTTGTAGCTTCCCTAGATACATTCAACAAAATTGAATCTAAGACACACAACCATATTGTGCTCTTTGCCTTTCGATCCAACTTCTTCCAGTCTTCATCTGACATTTTCGTTGGTTTAGTACCTGGATCTACTATGATCCATTGATTTTTATGGATCAACAGGTCCCCCATCTTGAGCTTCCACAACTCAAAACTCTGACCATTAAATTTCTCGATCTTTTTATTTCCGTTACTCGTCATCTTCTTTCACTCCAAGAATCGATCCCGTAGATCTCCCACTGAACATGGTCTACCACAGGACCGAGCAAAAAACCCTCAGCAGAAAAGGCGTCCCCTTGAAGCTAAAACAACTCTGATACCAAATGTAGGTTTTAAGCTTGTACAAAAATGATCAACAAATGAATCTTAAAACAGAAAATAAAAAATAGCGAGAGCATAAAACATAAAACATATAAACACAGAGATTTCCCCCTAGATCCCAAATCAGGACGACCAACTTGATTTTTCATTATATTCCTTTTAGTGTTACAACACATATATATACATGCCGAAGCATACATAAACCCCAATCCATTAACCCTGGATTAGAACATAACCGTAGTTCCCTTGACCTGATCTACAAAATACAAGGGGCCGAAAACCATCGTTCCCCGAAACCATGTGCAAACCCATGCACAAAATCATGGACGGGTCCGCCCACCAGAAAATAAGGTCCAAATTGTTTTTGTTGAGACGCTGCCCTGGACCACGACAGGGGGGGCTTTCGCCCCCCTGTAACCTGGGAAAATTTTAAGGTTTGAAATTTATTTTAAATTTTTGAAACCTTGGTGAATCTAACTAGCTCATAATATGCAATCCCTAAAATTTTAGCAATATTTTTTAAAAAATAGTCAAATTTATAATAATATTATGTAGTCTCTATATAAAATTTTGGCGATTTTTAAGGTAAAACAATTTTGTACTATAAAACTTGGGCGAATAACTTTTAGAAAAAATGGAAATTAGCAAATAATTTTTTTGGAAAAACCATTGAAAATTAGCCCACTTGCGAATATTAGCCATAAAATTTTCCCTGCCTGCAACTCCCCTGCTGCGCCCGACGCAACGTACAAGGGGGGTTGTCA